>PVLA01004307.1:0-181184 GCA_004027455.1 Hydrochoerus hydrochaeris | reverse complement strand
TAACACATAACAACACAACCACATCCACTCTCACCCACACCTGAAACATCTCACCAATAATAACCACGACCATAATAATCACCCTATTATCCTTAGGAGGCCTTCCCCCATTAACCGGCTTCACCCCAAAATGACTAATTATCCAAGAAATAGTAAAAAACAACAACATCATTATACCCACACTAATAGCTATCATATCTCTTCTCAACCTCTACTTCTACATGCGACTAGCATACTCCACATCCCTAACTCTATTTCCATCAAAAAACAACATAAAAACCAAATGATATTTACAAAACACAAAAAAAACTTTTCTCCTACCCGCAACAGCCACCCTATCCATCTTCCTCCTACCCCTCACACCAATATTTACTATCTTATACTAGAGGATTAGGTTAAACAGACCAAGAGCCTTCAAAGCTCTAAGTAAATATTAAACATTATTTATCCCCTGCATAAAGACTGTAAGCTTCCATCTCACATCAACTGAACGCAAATCAGACGCTTTATTTAAGCTAAGCCCTCACTAGATTGGTGGGCCCTAATCCCACGAAATTTTAGTTAACAGCTAAATACCCTAATCAACTGGCTTCAATCTACTTCTCCCGCCCTTAAATAAACTTGTTCAGAGAGGGAAGAGCAAAACACTTGTCCAAGCAAAGAAAAAGAATGTAACATATAGATAAATGAGGTACACAAACCCAAATATGATCAAGCAGAAAACTACACCAAGCAGAATACTCAAGATTCTGGAAATTCAACACAACAACAGAATCTTTTTTTTTTTTTTTTTTTGTCTTTGAGACAGGGTCTCTCTATGCAGTTCAGGCTGGCCTTGAGCTCACTTTGTAGCCTAGGCTGGTCTCGAACTTGCAACGATCCTTTTGCCTCAGCCTCCAAAGTTCTGGGATTACAGGCATGAGCCACCACGCCCGGCTGAGAACAGAATCTTAAAACTATTAGAGAAAAGAAACAAATCACCTATGAAGGAAAACCCATGAGAGTTATAGTAAACTTCTCAGCACTAACCCTTAGGTCAAGTAGAGCTTGGAGTGAAGTATTTTAGCCCTAAAAGAAAACATCCTCCAACCTAGATTGACCTATCTTGTAAAATTAGCTTTCAGAATTGATGAAGAAATGATATACTTTCATAATAAAGAACACTTGATAAAATTTATAACCACCAAACCAGCACTCCACAAAGTTCTCAAGTATCCTTGAGAATCCAGAAGGAAACAATGAAGACAACAATGCCAAACCCCACAAAATAATGGATACAACAAGCAAGACAAGCTACTAAACAGAATGAAAAGACAGGGAGCCAATGCAAGGAAAATAATATACTTACAAGAATAAGTCAATACCTGTCAGTTATAACCATCAAAGTAAATGATTTCAATTAATCAATAAAAAGACACAGATTAACTGAATGGATCAAGAAAAAAGTCCAAAAATATGTTGCATAAAATTAACATATTTGTCATCCCATAGACTGAAATTCATGGGCTAGAAAACATTACTGTATGCGCTAGGAACCCAGACAAAAGCAGAATTAGCTATTCTAATTGCAGACAAGATTTCAAGCCAAAACTGATAAAAAGAGACAACCTCATCACATACTGGTGAAGGGAACAATTCAACAAAAAGAGATAACAATCACAAATACATATGTGATAAACAGAGGTACATGCATTTCCTGTCCTACTGGACAGGAAAAGTCATAGAAGCACAAATACAATTGTAATTAGTGACCTCAACAATACCACACTACCACAAATAGACAGACCAACTAGACAAAAATGTCAATAAAAAATCAGAACTGGCCCAAACCTTAGGAAAAAAATGGGTTTGGATATCTAGAGTATTTCACCCAACAAAAACTGAATGCAAATTCTTTTCAACAGTACATGATACTTTACAAAATAGACAACATATAAGTCATAAACATCCTTAAGCAAGTAAGAGATTGAAATTACCCTATGCATACTATCACATAATTATGCAATGAAACTAGAAATAAATGACAAAATAAATCACAAAAACAATAAATACATGGAAATTAAGTAATACCTTCTTGAACAACCAATGAGTCAGAGATAAAATTAAGGAAAAAATTAGTTTCTACAATTGAACAATAAAGTAAGATCAGAACTTACGTGATGCAATAAAAGCAGTTCTCTGATGAAGTTTATAGTGGTGAATTTATACATCAAAAAAACAGAGCAGGGACTGGGGGTTTAGCTCAGCTGAGTGTCTGCTTGGCAAGTGCAAGATTGTGAGTTTGATCCCTGGTTTAAAAAAAAAAAACAGAAGAAGCTCAAAAAGTAACATAATGGTGAATCTCAAGGTTCTACAAAAAGAAGAACAAGCTAAACCCAAAGCCCATATGAGGAAGGAAATTATAAATCAGTGCAATTAAGATTAAGAAAATAATAAATGGCTACATGTAGTGATGTATGCCTATAAACCCAGCACTTGGGAGGCTGAGGCAGGAGGATTGCCATGAGTTTGAGGCCTGGTTGGGCTACACAGTGAGTTCCAGTCCAGTCAGAATTACACAGAGTGGGATCCTGTCTCTAAAAACAAAAAACAGAAAAGAATATAAAGAATCAATGAATTGAAGAGATTGTTCTTCGAAGATTAAATAAAATACTCAAATCCTTAGTCAATTTCATCAAAACAAGAAAAGAAAAGGTAAAATTGGTATGATTAGAAATGAAAAGAATGAAATCACAACAGATTCTATGGAAATACAGAAGATCATCAGTAACTTATTTGAGAGCTTGTAAGAGGGAAAATTTAGAAGAAATGGATAGATTCCTAGATACATATGAATTTCCAAAGATGAATCAAGAATATGTAAATATTCAAAATAATAACATGTTGTTCAGTTAAATTAAGAAGCAATAAACTGCCAACAAATAAAGGCCCAGGCCCTAATGGGTTCACTGCTGAATGCTACAAGGACTTTAGAGAAGATCTGATACCACTACTCCTCAAACTCTTTCTTAGTGAAACGGAAAGGAAAACAATACTCCCAAAGTTATTCCTGTAAATAAGCATTACCCTGATACCAAAACCAAAAAAAAAGACACAATCAAAAATTAATTAATTAATTAAAATATGAGCAAATCTTGTCAATGAACTTAGATACAATGCAGCAAATCATAAAAAAGATCATATACCAAGTAAGAGTTATCCCAGGGATATGGGGATAGTTCTACATATGCAAATTAATAAACGTAATGTACCAAATTAACAGACTAAGAACAAAAACCACATAATCATTTCAAAAGAATTTGACAATGTCCAACACCCATACATGATTTAAAAAAAAAAACCTACAGAAAACTGGAATAAAAATTCTTTATCTCATTATCATAAAGGCCATGTATGACAAAACAACAAGCCAACATCACACTAAATGGTGAAAAGTTGAGAACTTTTACTCTAAAATCAGGAAACAGAGTCATACATGATGCTGCATTCCTGTAATCCCAGCACTCAGGAGGCTGAGTCAGGATAATTATTGTGAGTCTGAGACCAGTCAGGATAACATACTGAGTTCAAGGCCAGCCTAAACTACATAGTGGGACCCTGCATCAAAAAACTGAATTAAAATAAATAAAATAAAATAAAGTAAAGTAAAATAAATTCTAAAGTGATCTAGGTGAGGTGGCACACAATTATAATCCAAGCACTCTGGGAGGCTGAGGTTGGAGAATCAAAATTTCAAGCCCAGTCTGGGCAATTTAGTGACTTTGTGAGACATATCTCAAAACAAAAAAATAAAAAAGGAGATGTAGCTCAGTGTTAAGGCTCTGCATTCAATCCCCAGTACTAAAATCAGGAAAAAGACAATGATGCCCACTCTCACCACTCCTGTTTAAATATAGTTCTGGAAATATTAACCAAGGCAATTAGACAAGAGAAAAAAATAAAATGAATAAAGACAGGAAAATAAGTTAAATTATCAATATTTGCCGGTGGTATGATACTCTATATTGAAGACTCCAAAACCCCAACCAAAATCTTTCCAGATTTAATAACCAAATTCAGCAGCATAGCAGGATACAAAGTCAACACTTCTAAATCAATATAACAAACTCACTAAAAGACAAATTAAGAAAACAATGCCTTTCATAATAACATCAAGAAAAATGAAATACTTAGGAATCAGTCTAATGAAGGAAGTGAAAGACATTTATATTGAAAACTACTCTGAAAATGGAGATTGAAGGTGCTAGCAGATAGTAGAAACACATTCCCTCTGCTTGGATAGGAGGAATCATTATGGTGACAATGGACATGTTTCCAAAATTGTTATACAAATTCAGTGAAAACCAATCAAAATACAAATATATCTTACAGAATTAGAAAAAAATAATCCTAAAATTCATTTGAAACCAGAAAAGACTTAGAAGAGCAAAAGTAATTCTGGACAACAGAGGCAAAGCAGGGGGCATCACAATCCCTGATTTGAAGTTATACTGCAAAGCTAGTGATAAAAACAGCAAGGGACTTGCACAACAGTAAAAACATACTTACACATCAATGAAACAAGACAGAAAATACAGAAACAACTCCAAGCACACTCAGTTACTTTGTTTTCAACAAAGGTACCAAACATTTTCACTGGAAAAAAGATAGTCTCTTTAATAAATGATGCTAGGAAAACTGGCTTTCCACATGTCAAAGGTTAAACCTAGACCAATATCTCTCACTAAACTAAAACCAAAACAAATCAAAAATCTTAACTATTAAAACAGAAATGCAGATGGAGACCAAAATGGTGGAGTGGTAAGTAGCAGGAAAAACAGCCTCACTAAGAGTCATCATCCAGATGCTGGAATATAGCAATGTGAGGCAGACAAGAAGGAGGAAAGTGAGTCCACTGGACCCAGGAAGAATCTGAAGTATGAATTAAATAACCACAGAGAGAGTGAAGTGTGAATTAAATAACCACAGAGAGAGTAAAGAGAAAAACTTCAATGAAGAAGGCAGTAGCCGGTGTCACTTTCTCTTTGAGATGGGACTCACTACATGAAAGGAGCAGTTCAAACCTGCAGACACATAGTCTTGGTGATGCTGATAGCTGGTGAGCCCACAGGCCTCTGCAGAAAGATATGGCAGTGGAGGGGAGCAGCAGACATGGAGGACTTTACTGGCTGGCAGTGAGTACAGAGGACTTAGTCCTCCCATGGGAGAAAGTGATTGGCCAGGAGCCATCTCAGAGATGGGCTGGATGGGCTCAGAACTCAGAACTGCTGTAAGGTCTATCTAGCAGATCCCAGCTAGGCTCAGACCCAAGAAGTTGGTCAGGTAGTGTCAAACCCAATGTGTCTGGTATCAAGGCAGGTCTGCTGAGACTATTCAAAACCCCACCGAAAAGCCTTGCTGGGATACATTAGCACAATTAGAGAACCTGTCTCCACAGGGTATCTAATAGTGAAACCACAGAAAATTCCAAAACTTTCCTGGGTGGTTTGTTTTTCCTTTTCATTTTTTCCCATCATTTTCTTTTTTTCTGTTTTTTTCCCTCATTAATTTTAGGTGAGTGTGAAAGTAGTTCCTAACCTCTTTGTGGATGGGTTCTGTTCTGTTCTTCCTTTTATCTCTTGATTTCACTTTTCCTTCAGTCTTAATCAGCACTCCAAAATGAACCCCAATAGAAGGAATCTACCAGGGAAGGCAAACAGAGAGAGGGGGAAAAAGGTGGGGGAGCCAACAACAGGAAAATAACATGACAAGCATGAGTCAAGATATATCTGTTATAACCATCAATGTTAATGGTCTCAATTCACCAATCAAAAGAGACACACTGGAAGAATGGGTCAAAAAGCAAGATCCAACAATATGCTGTATATAAGAAACACATTTCATTTAAAAATAAATTATTAGACCAAAAGTCAAAGGCAATACTCCAGGTGACATGAAATCAGAAAAAAGTAGGGGTAGCTATTCTATTTGCAGACAAAGTGAATTTCAAGCTAAGGATTGATTAAGAGATAAGACAGGATGGGGATTTAGCTCAGTGGCTTAAGCACCTGCCTTGCAAGCACAAGGTCATGAGTTCAATCCCCAGTAAAAAAAAAAAAAAAAAAAAAGATAAAGACAACCACTACATCCTCATAAAGGGAACAATTCAAGAAGAACAAATAACAGTCATAAATGTATATGCAACAAATACCAGTGCACACAACCTTGTAAAACAATTACTAAGGGACAAATAGGCCTGAATACAATTGTATTGGGACACCTCAATGCCCCACCATCACAAAAGGACAGATCAACTAGACAAAAAATCAATAATGAAATATTAGAACTATATCAAACTTTTGAACAAACAGAACTAGTAGATGACTATAGAGTGTCTCACCACACAACATGAGGATACACATTCTTCTCAGCTTCATATTGGAAATTTTCCAAAATAGACCATCCACTGGCTCATAGAACATGCTTATGTAAATGCAAAGGAATTGAAACTGTCCCATGCATACTATCCTAGTGCAATGAAATTGGAAATCCATGCCAAAGCAAACCACAAGAACTTCATTAACACACACAAGTTGAATAGCACCCTACTGAACAATAAATAGGTCACAATGGAAACTAAGTTTTACAGTTGAGTGAAAACAACAATACAACATACTGGAACTTGTGGGACACAATGAAAGCAGTCTTAAGAGGAAATTTTATAGCAATAAATATCCATAGCAGGAAAACAGAGCAAACACATATAAACAAGTTAATGTCGAACCTCAAACTTTTAGAAAAAGAAGAACAGGCTAAACCTAAAGCTTATATGAGAGACGAAATTATAAATAGTGCACTGGAGACTAAAAAAAAAAAAGAATTAGTGAATCAAAGAGTTTGTTCTTTGAAAGATTAAATAAAATTGACAAACCCTTAGCCAACCTTATCAAAAAAGGAAAGAAAAGACTCAAATCCACACACTGAGGAATGAAAAGTGTGAAATCATATCAGATCCTGCAGAAATTCAGGAGATCATCTAGACCTACTTTGAAAACTTTTATTTTAATAACAGAAAATACAGAAGAAATGGACAGATTGCTAGATACATATGAAGTACCAAAGCTGAAGCAAGATGATATAAAAATCTTAAACAAACCAATGTCAATCAATGAAATTGAAGATGTAACTAAAAACCTACCAACAAAGAAACACCCAGGTCCTGATGGATTCACTACTGAATACTATAAGAAACAATTCAGTAGAGAATCCTAACAGCACTACTTCTCAAGCTCATCAATCAATTTTAAAATTCTAAAATAGACCTTAATGGTCTCAATTCACCAATCAAAAGACACGCACTGGAAGGATGGATCTAAAAGCAAGATCCAACAATATGCTGCATACAAGAAACAAATTTAATTTAAAAAGAAATTCATAGACCAAAAGTCAAAGGATGGAAAACTGTCCCTCAGACAAAGGACTTGTATCTAGAGCATATAAAGAACTGAACAAAATCAGGGCCCCCATATTCAAAGGCCCCATCCAAAAATGGGCAATTGAGATGAACATGCACTTCTTAGACAAAGAAATACAAATGGAAAATACATATATAAAGAAATGTTCAACACCACTGGTCATTCAAGAAATGCAAGTTAAAAAATACTAGGATTTTATCTCACTACAGAAAGAATTACTGTTAACAAGAAATCAACAAATATCAAATGTTGCCAGGGCTGTAGGGAAAAAAGAAACTTTCTGCACAATTGGTGGGAGTATAGACTGGTAAAATCACTGGAAATCAAAGTGAAGCTTCCTCAAAAAAGCAGGATTGGAGATCCCATCCAATCTAGCTATTCCCCTTCTGGATATTTTCCCAGAAGAATTGAAAACATCATGCCACAGTGATATATGTGCACCCATGTTTATAGCAGCAGAATTTGTAGTAGCTAAGTCTTTGAAACAACCCAAATGCTCATCAACCATGGAATGGATAAAAAAGATATGGTATTTTTATACAACAGAGTATTACTCAGCTATAAAGAAGGATAAATGAGGTAAATGGATGCAACTAGAGACCACACTCATAAGTGAAATAAATCAGACTTGCATATGTAAATATCATATTGTCTCCCCACTGTATATTTTAAAATTTTATTTTAGAGGGGATAAAACAGAATAAGACCAATCAAGACATACCAGTGTAAGAGGTACAGGACTTCAAAGTATTACAAAATCAACAGTAGTTACCATAATGGCTTTTGATGCCTACAAAATAGCTGCAGATAACTTCGGACAATAGTAAAAATCAAACAGAACAGAACAGAGTAGAAACAATAAAGACAATACAATGAATACAATAAAAGACTTCAAGACAAGCCAATAGTAAATCCAAAATTGCTACCATAATCTATCTTGCTGTCTTCGAAAATAGCTGCTCCTGCCATCAGATTTAACATAATCAAACAAAACAAAAGAGAGTAAAACCCAACCCAATAAAGCAATGGAAATGATATAGGACTTCCAAAACAAGATCACAGAGAATCAACAACGGCTGCAGGCCTCAGAAGGAGACACCCCCATTCTCCTCAACTAGATGTCACACTGCATACTGCTATCCTCTGAACTTATCATCTGACCACCAGCCATAGATCTGCAATGTCAGTGAAACACCAAAGCACCACAGACACCCAACTGCATTTCATCTCTACAGCTATCATCACAGCCTGTGTTTCTCCTCATAAAACAGTTGCTTATGGGGCGGGAGATATGCTACTTCTTGTGTGCCTGCCTGTGCAACATAAGGGGCTAGGCTCTGGCTGTTCCAGTCCAGCAGGGCTCTGTGTGTGGCGTTGCTTCCCATACTGGTTTGCTTGCTTGCTGATGTGTCTTTGGTTTCTCTCCCTGCAGTCTGTGAATGGTGCTGCTCATGGGGAGAGGCTGGGATCTGGCTGTTCCAGTCCAGCAGTGGTGCACACATGGTGCTGCTTCCCAAGATCTTCAGGATGAGGTATTTCTTTACAATGGAATACTACTCAGCCATAAAGAAGGATAAACTGGAGACTTTTATAGATAAATGGATGCACCTTAAGAGCATACTCATTGGTGATATAAATAAGACACACATATGTAAACACTGTATTGTCTCACTAGTGTGAGGTGAAAGTAAAAGTATACAAAAAGTAGTTAAGATACTGTCGATTTGTCTGAGTTCAGTAAAGAAGATTTGTGCTGGTATTGTTCAGACGATTGTAAGCAGATGTCTCATGCTCTGGGTGAATGCTTTGGGGAAGACAATGAGCAATGTATGTACCATTATTGCTCCCTGGTTGATGTGTTTTGAACTTTTGTTTTAGTTTCTTCTTTTTCTTCTTCTTCTTGTCCTTCTCCTTCTTCTTCTCCTCCTCCTCTTCCTCCTCCTCCTTCTTCTTTTCTTTCTTCTCCTTCCTCTTTTTCCTCCTCCTCCTCTTCTTCTTTTTTCCTTGATATAAAATGGATTTGAAAAAAAAACAAAGCCATGTGGGCTGGGCAATGTGCTGGTGACCTGCACAGCAGGACAGTGACCAGCTCCTGGCCTCTATCACTCAGGCCACAGTGCTCCCCTGGTCTCTTGCTTTCCCTGCTTTCCTCCCTTGGTGCCATCCTCTCTTTTCCTTGAGAAGATGCTGACACACCCTGCACTCCCACTTTTCTCCCAGGAGGCTCTTTGAGCCTCTGCTCCAGGAGTCCTGGTTTGCAGCCTGAGAAGCTGACACATATTGCAGCATACTGTGACCTGTTATTCATGCAGCTGTCTTTGTATGGACCATAGGAAACTTAAGGACACAAGTGACCTTGGCTGTCTTCATAGTCAAACTCCCACTGGGGTGACTGGCACCAGGAAGAGGCCAGGATGGCCTGATGAATGCATTTGTGTAGTCAACATCCTGAGGAGTTCATCTGAAAAGAGAAGAGCCATGATTCTCTGACCTGACACTTGAGGGGAAGCCATGAGGAATCTTCCTTATTTCTGTCTGGTTGGTTAGACTGTGCAGATTTCACTTGAATCTCATTCTCTTTCTCTCTTTTTTTTTTCACTTCTGAGACAGGTTCTCACTAAGACACTAAATTACCCAGGCTGGACTCAAATTTGTGATCCTCCTGCCTCAGTCTCCCAGAGTGCTTCAATTATAGATGTGCACCACAGCATCTTTCAAGGTACATAGTTCTACTTTTTTCTCCTCATGAATTTACTATAAACAGCAAAAATTCCCTCCTCTGCAAAGGTCTAAAGGCTGGACACTGGCATAATCTGAAACAGGTCACAGGAACTGAGTAGCAGCTGTTCCCAATGCTTTGCCAGCCCTGCAATCCCTCAGCAGTTTTATGTCTTACACATGGAACAAATGGAGTTCCTGATATCCATAGATTATATATGAGAGAAACAGAACAGCACTATTTAGGCCAAACTCACAAACAGAAAATGCCTCTGAAAATCCAAATCTTCTAAGTGTGTTGACATTAGTCGAGTTTCATTCGGGTGCATTGCACAAGAGTCAGCCCCAGCCACATGTGCAAGGAGCTCCTTCCTTGAGCCCCTCGAGGACAGCACGCAGGGCCTGCAGGGAGAGTACAGCTCCAGGAAACAGGACAGAGGAGCGATCTTGTCGACTGCACCCCCACACTGCTGCCCTTATCACTTCCACCCCTGTGTCTGTTACACACACACACACACACACACACAAAACACAGGCACACTCACGACCCACCAGCTAGGTCGCAGTCATAGATATGGAAACGATTTAACTTCCAGTAGCTGTCCAAGTTCTAATGGGTAAGTTGGGGTCCAAATATTTTCTTTACAGAAGCCCTAGATTCCAGGGGCCCATGAAGAAAAGACGTGAGGAAGCACTTGTCACAGTTGGATAAGAAATTGCTATGCTGGACCTCGCTGGCCCTGAACCCTGCTGTTTTACCAGGCTCCTTGGAAGAAATCTCTTTGCTCCTAGTCTTGAGCCCCTCGTGCACCACAGCTGCCTGGCAGAGCACTGTTCTGTGTCTTGGAAGAGAAACCTGCTGGGTGCCCCGTGAAGGTGCATGATAAAGAAGGACCACTGTCCTCGGTGGTAATTTTAAAATATTACTCTGATTTAAAAATAAGTAAGTACACAATTTGGAACAGCCAAAAAGAAACGTCCTGCCCATCTGGATGGGACAGCTGGGGAGTAGACGCTTTTCCTCTGCTGTCAGCTCTTTAGTGAAAATCATGGCAAAACGTTGATGAACGCTCCACAAGTCCCTTCTGCCTCTTTCACCCCGTGATTCTGGGCAGAAAATGGCAAACAACCATTTGACAATTTGATCTGAGCCCTAGGTCCAGCTTACTATTTAAACACCACACGTTGCCATAGAGATAAATTGAAATTCCAGATTAAGGCATAGGAGAGTCTAAAATCAAAGGTCATTTTTTTGGTGGCCGGGGAGTGACCAGAGATCTAAGGGAGCAGATTCACAAGCCTGCGCTGACATCTCCACTGGAAGCGAAGGCAGGGCTGCTGCCTGGGAATGGGGGATCCAGAGCTGAGATGGCTCGGAGTGGAAGAGCACCCCTACAGGGAACATTGGGGAATCACGGGCTGCAGAGACGGCGTTGCTCAGCTACTTTCCATCCGGCTGCTCTGAGGGAGGAGTTGAAGCCTGTGATGGGTTCAACAAATGTCACAGAATCTAACCCCTCTGCCCATATTTCATAGGCACAAATAAAAAGTGATAAATCCTAGTGCAACATTCCAAGTCTTCAGTTCATTTCTTTGTGGGGATTACAATAATTTTTTAATCTTGTGACTCACCATAATATGTCAAACTGCCTCACAAAGCCAAAGATGCAAATCCCCACAGACAAAGGCAGTATATGCCTTCAGCCCTGGAGAGTCCCACCAGCTGAGAAGAATCTGTCTCATCGACACTGGTCAGGACGTTCTGACTTTTATAAAGTTGGACCTTGTCAGAAGAAGCATGTCTAAATCAAGACCTAAGCCTGTAACCCCAGCTACTTGGGAGACTAAGGCAAGAGGATCCTCATTTCCACACCAGCTTGAGCACCTTAGCTGGACCCTGTCTCAAAATGTAAAAGGTCTGGGATGTAGCTCAGTGGTAGACCCTGGGTCCAATACCCTACACTACAAATCAAGATCCACTAGAAAAAGTACATTTTTGGAGAAGACAGCCAGAGAAAATATTTTCTTCCACTTTAACTTGGAATCATTGATACTAACATTGCAATAAAGAGGTTTGTGTCATAATGTGAACATGGAATCCATGTAAAGACACATCAAAGAATGCATTGGGCAGTTCTCTTTTCTATTTTGTTTTTGTTCTTGTATTTTATGAAACAGGGTCTTGCTCTGAGGCCTTGAACTCACTATGTACCCAGGCTGGCTTTGAACTCGAGGCCATCCTCCTGCTTCAGCCTCCTGTGAGCTGGAATTACAGAAGTGTACCACTACATACAGCTTATAGTCAGTCCTTAATAGACAGGAACTGAAACTCACCTGCATTTCATCTGGTAACACAAGCACGTGCACACAGTAATCAAATTATGTGAAAATGGCACCCTAATAGGGCACTCATGTCTGGTGAAAAGAAGGAGCAACCAAATTAACACACTCAGTGTAGCCTATGTGCCTTGTTTCTTCATCTTTTTTAAAATAAAGATATAAAGGGGGGAAATGGAAGATTGTGAATGTTATAGAAAAGGTAGAAAAATAATTAGAACAGATAAATTCACAAAAAGCTGCAAACTTCTACTTTGTGCCCAGAATTCTACTGCACCTGGAAAACACAGCATTCTGAAGCCCTGACCATAACATTTTCTATGGAGAACAATAGTTCTGAAACATTCACGGGGCTCTCCAAACAACTCAGGATGTTACCTTTGATTTCAAAGTCCCACAGGTATTTGGGCTCAGGTTTCCATAGAAACTGCCTTTATGTACCACTTTGCCTATTTGAGCCAGCCAAAGGGCAATGGCCAAGAGGCCTCAGGTGTGAATACCAAGGGCTGTAGGCAGCACATTTTCCATGAAGAAATTCCATCTTCGGAATTCACTCTTTCTGTGGGTTTCACTAAGTGCAGGATATTGGCCTTCAGGCTATAGAGTAAAAACTCAATTACTCAGTCCTTATGGATATATTTTCAGATAATACAAACAGAAGTCACAACCTTGGCTTAAATTCTCAAAATTCTCTAACTTCTTTTTGAATTGCTCTAAGTACACTAATGTGTGTTGGAAGTATAATTAAATCTTCCTCCCACTTCTCCATGAAAAAATCCTAGCCTAAATAATAAAGATTACTTTTGCAGAAACAGAGAAGTTTAGGACCATTGGCAATGTTTTAAAAATAAGCAAAAGAAACCCTCAGGATGAGAACATTTATTTGTCTTGCACATCTGGATAGACAGGAACACAGAAATCGTTAGCAAATGCCCTGGTTTATGGAGACCTGCAGAGAGACCAATGCCTTCTCTAGCCTGAGACTTCAGGAAGAATCTATAATCCAGTCTGGGAAAGGCCCACTATCTTCATAGGCATTTTACCACAATGAAGAAAACTATTAGGAAGCTAACCTTCTGGGAGAAATCAATTCTGGTGGTCTATTGCACAGTAGGGTGACTACAGATAGTGACAACATATTGTGTGTATCAAACAAGGGAGAAAAATTCTCCATGTTTTCTTCCAAAAAATAACAAATCTCTAACAGTTAGATTTGTTTAGCCTGATTTGAACATTAGGCAATATATTGTCTACATGTAGTTGGTAAATATATAAACATTATATGGCCCCCTGTAAATATGGAATCTTATATGTCAGCTTAAAAATATAAGATATCTAACTCAATCAAAAAAGAGAACCTCATTCTTTTGTAACAAAAAGGCTTGAAAAGTATTCTTCAATTGCAAATTTGTAATCATGCACAGAAAAAACATGTATTAAAAACATAAGTCTGTTTCCATTGTTCAGATAGTAATACATGTAGGGACTCCCATACAAAGCATGAGGAGAGTCACTGACCATTCAATTCAGCAAAGTTTAACTGATCATCAAGTACTGCAGAAGGAAACATGCCCTTCACCCTTTCTCCTGTGTGTATAAGCACTTTGATCTCAAATTTTTTGTACTGCTCTACCCAAAGTATGTTCTGTCTCAATAAATGGCCCTGGCATCCATTTGGGTACTTAGACAGAAGTCCTAAGAATCACTTCCTTTTTTTACCCTGAAGCTCACATCCAACCTATCATGAATTCAGTCAACTGTTCCACCATGTGCCTCCACCCAGCCACCAGCACACCTGCCATCCTGCATTGCAGCCTCCCGAGCGGTTGTCTCACTCATGAATTCTGCTCTTCCAGCATTACAGGAACTTTCCCAAGCCTAAATCATATCCTAAAACATCTCACTCAAAACTGTTCATTCTTTCCTTTGCAACTGAAAACAAAACAAAACTACTTATCATGTCCTCAGGGCTCCATGTGCTCCAGTTCCTCACAATCTTCACACCCCTCAACACCCGCCATTTTGTTCCATAAGAATAATTAATCACCTTTCAATGGTTGTTCTTTTCCTTAGATGTATACCAATCTGTTTCATTCAGGTGTCCACTCAAATATCATGTCTGAGAGAAGCCTTCCACATGAAGTCCTGCAAAAGTAGTATTATCTCGACACATCTCGCTTCCAGTTCTCACAGGAGAACTAGCAAAAGAAAAAAACAAAAAATCTGAAGTTAGGTCAATTGAGACTACATAGACCAAGAAACAGAGAAAAAGTTAGTGAAAGAAATGAACAGAATGTCATAAATCTACAGAAAACCATCAAGCTATCAGTGAACATTATGGCTTGTGTCTAGAGGTCCTCCCAAAGCCTCATGTGCTCAAAGGTGGGGCTTTGGGGAGGGGGGGTGGATCGTGGGTGTGTGATGACTAAATTGGTTTAGCATAGTTCTGGGTGTGGATAATGGAAATCCATAATGGGTGTGGGTGGCACAATCAATAGGCTGCTACCCTGGATAGCATAAAAGGGACAGAAAGAAGGCTGTCTGCTGCCACCTGCCTACCTGCCATGGACTGTTCCTCCTCTGTGATGCCTCTCTTCCACACTGCCCTGCCTTGGTGTTATCTAACTATGGACTGAAACTAAAATGAACTTTTGCTCTAACTTGTGGGCAATGAATATTTTGTCCCAGCAATGAGAAAATAACTAAGTGTATGACCAATGGGAGCCCCCAAAAAGAGAGAAGAGAAATAGGGGAACACATGAAAGAATGAGAGTACACCTATAACCCCAGCTATTAAGGAAGTTGGGACAGCAGGATCACAAGTTCAAGGCCAGTGGATGTCAACAAACCAAATGTCTCACAAGGAGCCCCATATGAGAAAATTTCAGAAGCTGGTCACTAAGTCATTGAAGGAACATGCACTTAGTGCCCTGGAACCCTGTCCTACACAGCTCCCCATCCTGCAGGCCCAGTGAGGACTACATAAGGGAAACATCTTTCCAATTTTTAGCACTAGCATAACACAAAGAACTGAATGGTTAGCAAATCAGTCGTCCAGGTAGGGTCAGTTTCCTAGGGAAACTGAAGCTAAGCCTGGTGCTGAGGAGTGCCTCCCTTCAATGTCAAAGTGCAGCTACAGCACTGACAAAAGCAAGCAGGCCGAGGATGAGCTGGGCATGGAGATGCACTGGGCATGGGGATGCGCTGGCTGCGAGGGAAACACAAGCCTGAGGCAGGACACTCCAGGGCTCAGCAGACGAAGGTGGGGAAGGTGGGGGCTGAGCACAGGCAACAGGGCAGCAGGGTCAGCACCGACTGTGGGGCTCTCAAAAAAAAGGGCTGGGAGGTTGCACTGTCAGTGCTGCAGCCAGGCAGCCCCATCGACTGGAATTACGCAGCAATAGATGGCTTGGTCCAAATAGTTTCTCAGGGACTAAGCCTCCCGCAGGATCACGTGACCACCCAGAGCAGGGCGGTGGGTGTGTGCCAAGGAGGGCCCCTTGCTCCGAACCCAGAACCCTAAGCAGGCCAGGCTGGCAGCAGGACTACCAGCCGCAGAAAGGGCTGTAGCCAGGGCAGAGTGCACAGTGAGCTGAGGCTCAGAACCCCTGCGGCCTTGAGACTCAGCAGTGCGGCACAGGAGCAGACAAAGCCCTCAGCACTTGTCTCCAGAGCTTTCATCCCTGTGTGACAAATAAAACAGCACTTGGAAAGCTGATGGGGTGAATCCTCTGGGTTTTGTTTTTTTGTTTTTTGGTACTGGGAATCAAACTCAGGACCTCTCTCTTGCAGGCAAGTGCTGCACCACTGAGCTATGTATCTGGCCCACTCGGGAGGCTGAGGCAGGAGAGTTTAAAGCCTGCCTGAGCAACATAAGTGTGACCCTATCTCAAAGAAAAGAAAAAGAACTAGAGATGTACTCAGTGTGAGTACACTAGATTCAGTTCCCAGTGCTGCAAAAATAAAATAAAATAAAATAAAATAAAATGAAATAGGCAAGACAACCAGCAAATTCAGTAATTCATAGGTAACATATAGGGCATCTAATAATGGAAATGTTTGTTTTCCATAGAATCTTACTAAAGTGTTGGAAGTCAAGACACATAAAAGAACAAAATACTGAGCTAGTGCAGGGGTGCAGGTCATAATCACAGAAACTCAGGAGATTGAGGCAGAAGGATCCCAAGTTCAAGATCAGGGTGAGCAATTAGTTAGACCATCTCAAAATTTAAAAAATTAGAGGCCTAGAAGCACATGCCTATTATTCCACCTCTCAGGAGGTTGAGGTAGGTGGATCACCACAAGCTAGGGCACAACCTGGCCTACATAGTGAGACCCTGTCTCAAACAAAACAAAACAATGTTCAATGCAAGAAGGACAGTCTCTTTAATAAATGGTACTAGAAAAACTAGCTTTCCACATGCTGAAGGCTAAAACTAGATCCATGTCTATTACTATGCACTAAACTAGATCAAAATAGATCAAAGATCTAAATATTATAACAGAAACACTAAATGTACTGGAAGGATAGGTAAGTAGAAGTCTTAAAGATACAGAGTTAGGCAGAGAAATCATGAACAAAACCTAAACTGCATGGGAAGTACTTCAAAGAATCAACAACTGGGATTTCATCTTATTAAAAAACTTGAGTGGCTCTTCTCATATGCCAGCAGTAACTGTGGGTCAAGAGGAGGAACAGGAAATGCCCTTCCCATGTGCCAGTGGTGACTGTGGCTGGGAGAAGAAAGATATGCCCTTCCCATAAGCCAGCTCATGGGCCAGGAGACAAAAAGAACTGAGCCCCCCGCCCCCGCAGCAACCAGCTAAATCAGAAAAACAGATCGAGTTGATACCAACTGAGGTACAAAAACAACTTAATGTTTATATTATTGAATCAAACCTGCAGGCCTAAAGCAAGAATTCCAAGCATTTATTTAGAGGATAACAATATGCAATATGCTATTGATATAACTATGGGGGATATAACTATGGGGGATTTTCTTCTGTCTTGTTTTTGAAATCCAATAATGTTTTGTTTCATTTTGCTCCGTTTTACTGTTTAGTTTTATGCAATGTTTTGTTTTGATTGGTTTTTTTAATTTAAAGAGAAAAAAACAGGAAAAAGGTAGAAATATTACAGAATTTCAAGAAAACACTAGTTGATACATTACATATTGTTCTTTTAGAAACAGTTATTCAAGTTACAGGATTAAAGCACACAAAGTGGACACTAAAGCAGTGAGAGTGCAAACAGATTTGGTCAAGAATCCAACAAGAACCTAGAAATATGGTCATCAATCCCACACATCTAAACATACATGCAGCTATATCTTTTATAGTGCTTCCTATTTCCTCTTTTTTTATAATAACAATTACACATTTTTAAAATTTTATTTAAACAGAAAAAAGGGTAGCAGCAATAAAGAATTCTAAAAGAAAGAAAGAAAAAGGAGAATGATAAAAAGCCCCACTAAGAAATCAGTAATTTATAAATTATGTACTGTCATCCTGGATGTAGTTGTTCAAGTTACAAAGTTAAAGGGTACATAGTAAATATTCAAACAGTCAGACTACAAACAGTTCTGCTCAAAGATCCAACAAAGATTCAGCAATATGGTCATCTATTTTACACACTCAAATATACATGCAGTTAGAGCACTTTCTTTTCCTCTCTTTTTTACAATAGCAATTACACATTTTGGTTTTATTACTCTTGTAGTTCTTATTTACTTTTTACACTAGAGACACAATATGATATTTATAAATATGATTCTTATTTATTTCACTAATGAGGATAGTCTCAAGTTGTCTCCATTTACCCATGAAGGCCTCAAGGTCATCCTTTTTTATAGCTGAGTAATATTCCATTGTATAAAAATGCCACATCTTTTTCATCCACTCTGCAGTTGATAGACATCTTGGTTGTTTCCAGGATTTAGCTATCACAAGTTGTGCAGCTATGAACATGGGTGCACATATATTACTGTGATATGAACTTTTCAGTTCTTTGGGGAAAATACCCAGGAGGGGGATAGCTGGATTGAATAAGGCTTCCAATCCTAGTCCTCTGAGAATTCTCCATATGGATTTCCATAATGGTTGCACCAGTCTACATTCCCACCAACAGTGGAGCAGTGTTCCTGTTTCCCCACAGCCTTGCCAACAATTGTTATCAGTTGATTTCTTGATGGCAGCTATTCTTTCTGGAGTAAAGTGGAATCTCAATGCTGTTTTAATTTGTATTTCTCAAATGACCAGTGATGGTGAACATTTCTTCATGTATTTATTTGCCATTTCTATATCTTTCTCTGAGAACTGTGTGTTCATCTCAGATGCCCATTTTTGGAGAGGGTCTTTGAATTTGGGGGGATTGATGTTTTTCAATTCTTTATATATTCTGGACACAAGTCCTTTGTCTGAGGGGTTGCTGGTTAAAATTTTTTCCCACTCTGTTGGTTTTCTTTTCACTCTGGTGGTGATTTCCTTTGAAGTGCAGAAACTTTTCAATAATGTGAGATCCCATTTGTTGATTCTTTGAAGTGTTTCCCGTGCAGTTTGCGTTTGGTTCACAAATTCTCTGCCTACCCCTATGTCTCCAAGACTTCTACCTACCTTGTCTTCCAGTAGATTTAGTGTTTCTGTTTTAATATTGAGGTCTTTGATCGATTTAGACTTTAGTTTTGTGCATGGTGATATGCATGGATCTAGTTTCAGTTTTCAGCATGTAGAGAGCCAGTTTTTCCAACACCATTTATTAAAGAGACTATCCTTCTTCCAGTGGACATATTTAGCCCCTTTGTCAAATATCAGGTGGCTGAGTGTCTTTGTAGTTGTGCTTGCATCTTCTAATCTGTTCCGTTGATCCTCAGGTCTATTTCTTTGTCAGTACCATGCTGATTTTATCACTGTGGCTTTATAGTACTGTTTCAAGTCAGGAATTGAGATACCTCCTGCCTTGCTTTTGTTGCCTAGAATTGCCTTTGCTATTTTAGGTTTCTTCTGTTTCCAAATGAATTTTAGTAATGTTTTATCTAGATCTGTGAGGTATGTCAATGGTATTTTGATTGGGATTGTGTTAAATCTGTATAACAGTTTTGGGAGTATGGCCATTTTCACAATTCCAAGAGCAAGGAATGTCCTTCCATTTTGTAGTATCCTCTTCAATCTCCTTTTTCAGCTTAGTATAATTTTCAGCATATAGGTCTTTTACATTGTTAGTTAGGTTGATTCCTAAGTATTTCATTTTTTTACATGTTATTGTAAAGGACAATATTTCCATAATTTCTCTCTCAGTGAGTTTTTTGTTTGTGTACAGGAATGCTATTGAGTTTTGAGCACTGACTTTGTATCCAGCTACACTGCTGAACTTGTTTATTACCTCTAGCAGTCTTTTAATGGAGTTTTTTGGGTCTTCTATATAGAGTATCATGTCATCTGCAAATAGTGATAATTTAACTTCTTCCTTTCCTATCATTACTCCTTTTATTTCTATCTCTTGTCTGATTGCCCTGGCTAGTGTTTCCAGAACTATGTTGAAAAGGAGTGGTGAGAGTGGACATCCTTGTGTTGTGCCTGATTTTAAAGTGAAAGCTCTCAGTTTTTGTCCATTTAGTATAATATTGGCTGTTGGTTGGTCATAGATGACCTTTGTAAGGTTGAGGTAGATGCCGTGTATTCTGAGTTTCTGAAGGGTTTTTATCATGAACATGTGTTGGACTTTGTCAAAAGCTTTATCTGCATTTATTGAGATGACCATGTGGTCTTTGTTTTTGGCTCTGTTGATGTGGTGTATTACATTTATTGATTTGCATATGTTAAACCATTCCTGGACCAAACTCCTCTTGGTCATGATGTATAATCTTCTTGATGATTTGCTGCATTCTATTTGCCAGTATTTTGTTGAGAATCTTTGCATCAATGTTCATTAATGAGATTGGCCTATAGTTCTCTTTTTTGGTTGGATCTTTCTCTGGTTTTGGTATCAGAGTAATACTTGCATCCAGGAATGATTCAGGGAGGGTAGCTTTTTTCTCGATTTCATTGAAGAGTTTAGGAAGTACTGGCATCAAATCTGCTCTAAATTTCTTGTAGAATTCAGCTGTGAAGCCATCAGGACCTGGGCTTTTCTTTGTTGGTAAGTTTTTAATTACATTTTCAATTTCAATAGCTGATATTGGGTTGTTCAAAATTGCTATATCTCCTTGGTTGAGCTTTGGTAGTTCATATGTTTCTAGAAATCCATCCATTTCCTCTGTGTTTTCCACTCTATGTGAGTAGAGATTATCAAAGTGGGTATTCATGATCTTTTGAATTTCCATGGGATCTGTAGTAATTTCTCCCTTTTCAGTTCTTATTGCATGAATTTGGGTTTTTTTTTTCCTTTCTCTTGATAAGGTTAGCTAGGGGTTTGTCAATTTTGTTGATTCTCTCAAAAAACCAGTTTTTTGACCCATTAATTCTTTGTATTATTTTTTTAGTTTCAATGGCATTGATTTCTGCTCTAATCTTTACAATTTCCTCTCTTCTATGAGCTTTGGGTTTAGCTTGCTTTTCTTTTTCTAGAGGCTTGAGATGGAGCATTAGGTTGTTTATTTGTGCTCGTTCTGTTTTGTTGATATGACAGTTTATTGCTACCTATTTCCCTCTTAAGGCTGCTTTCATTGCATCCCACAGATTACAGTATGTTGTTTCTATATTTTCATTGAATTGTAGATATTGGTTTATTTCTTCTTTAATTTCATCTGTAGCCCACTGGTTGTTCAAAAGGCTGCTATTTAATTTCCATGTATTTATGCAGGTTTTACAATTTCTTTTGCCATTAATTTACAATTTCAGTGCACTATGGTCAGATATTATGCATGGCATGATTTCAATACTTTTGCATTTACTTAAGAATGTTTTATG
Source organism: Hydrochoerus hydrochaeris (assembly GCA_004027455.1). Classification (NCBI taxonomy): domain Eukaryota; kingdom Metazoa; phylum Chordata; class Mammalia; order Rodentia; family Hydrochaeridae; genus Hydrochoerus; species Hydrochoerus hydrochaeris. The sequence goes on along the minus strand of PVLA01004307.1, from coordinate 159,771 downwards.
AGCTAATATATGGTCTACTTTGGAGAACATCCCATGTGCAGCTGAGAAGAATGTGTATTCTGATGTGGTTGGGTGGAACACTGTAAACATCTACTAAGTCCAATTGCTCACAGGTATGATTCAGTTCTGTTATTTCTTTTCTGACTTTTTGTCTAGTTGATATATCTCTTTGTGACAATGGGTTGTTAAGATCTCCTGTTATAATTGTGTTCTTGTGTATTTGGTTTTTCATGTCCATTAGTATCTGTCTTATATAGTTGGGTGCTCCTGTATTTGGCACATATATATTTATAATTTTTAGTTCCTCCTGTTGAATTTTACCACTAACAAGTATGTAGTGACCTTCTCTATCTCTTTTAATCATTTTAGGTTTGAAGTTCACATTGTCTGCAAATAGAATAGCTACCTCTGCTTTTTTCTGGGTTCCTGTTACATGGAATACTGTTTTCCATCCTTTGACTTTTAATCTATGAGTTTCCTTTTGGGTCACATGTGTTTTGTGTATTCAGCATATTGTGGGATCCTGTTTCTTGATCCATTCTGTTAATCTATTTATTTTTATAGGTGAATTGAGGCCATTTATATTTATGGATATCACTGATATATACTGGCTCAACTTTGCCATGTTATGTTCTATTTGTTTCTTTCTGCTTTTCCTCTTATTTAATTGCTTATCCTACCTGGTAGTTTCTTTCTGTTGTTGTTTTGGGGATTGTGGTCATTTTTATCTCTGTCTAGTATGTCTTTCAGTACTCTTTCTAGGGTTGGTTTGGTGGACATGAATTTCTTCAGTTGTTCTTTGTCAAAGAATTACCTTGTTTCTCCATTAAATTTGAATGAAAGTTTTGCTGGGTACATCAGTCTGGGTTGAAGGTTGTTTTCTTTCAGGGCTTGAAACACCTCACTCCAAGCTCTTCTTGACTTGAGGGTTTGTGCTGAAAAGTATGCCATGATTTTAATGGGCTTTCCTTGATAGATGAGTTGTCTTTTCTCTGACAGTTTTTAATATTCTGTTTTTATGCTGTATGTTTGAGATCTTAATTATTATGTGTCTGGGTGTCGATTTATGTTGATTGTGACTGTATGGTGTTCTGTATGCCTCACTTATCTGCATATCAGATTCTTTCCCCTTGTTTGGGAAATTTTCTGCTATTATTTCTGTAAATACTTTACGTATGTCATTTGCCTGGACTCCTGTATCTTCACTAATACACATTATTCTTATATTGTTGCTCTTGGCATCATCATGAAGCTTCTGGATTGTCATTTCATGGTGCTTTGTTATTTTTAAAAGTTCTATCCTTTCCTGATCACTAACTGTGATCTTGTCCTCAAGGTCCGAAATCCTATCCTCAGCGTCCTTTAGGCGGTTTTGCACACTTTCAATAGAATTTTTTGTTTCCTGGATGTCTCTTTGAGTTTGCTTCATGAATTCTGCTTGTTTTCTATATTGTTCATTCAAACTTTCAATCCATTTCCCATGCTCATGTACTTTTTTCTCTAGTTCTTGTTTAGTTGCATTCAACAACTCCTTTACTAAAGTTGTTATTTCTATCTTTACATGGGAGAGTACTTCTGATTTGATTTACTCTATAGCATGATGCAGTTGTTTTTTATTTCACTTGCTATCTTTTCAGAGATTCCCGGTGTGCTACTTTTGGGGTCCTCTATTTCAATGTCTCCTATACTTGCTTCTGGTGAACTATATGTTTGAGACTGCATTTTGCTTTTTCATTTTGTCATTTTCACTCTGTCTGGTGTTTTCTATGTGTAGGAGGGGATCACACACACTCTTTTCAGACACACCAAAGTCTTATAGCTAGTTGGAGGGGGTTTTACTACTGGCCCTAATTATCCCCTGTACACCTCTATTTTAGGGGTATACTCACCACATTGATACAGTCAAACTGGTGTAGTCCAAAGTTCGCCCCCTGGGAGCAAAGTTCCAAATTTTTTTCACAATAACTGGAGGCTGCTGAGGTTTTCTGATGTTCCAGGTGGGAGGGCAGGCCCATCTGTAGTAGTCCAGGGCAGTTTTCTCTCTTGGGAGGGCGTCCTCAATGTTCCCCGTGGTAGGGTGGGCCCACAGGGGAGGTTCCGGGTAGCCTACTGCTGAGGCAGTCTTGCACTTAGTTCCAGGTGGCAGGGCGGGCCCTTGGTGGAGGTTTCTGGGCAGCCTTCCCCTGAGGCAGGCTTGCACTTAGTTACCGGTGGCACGGCGGGTCCTCAGTGGAGCTTACAGGTAGTCTACGCCTGAGGCAGGCTTGGGCTGAGTTCCCAGTGGCAGGGTGGGCCCTTGGTGGAGCTTCTGGGGAGCCTACACCTGAGGTGGGCTTGTGCTCAGTTCCCGGTGGCAGAGCAGGCCATTGGTGGCACTTTTGGGGAGCCCACCCCTGAGCTGGGCTTGTGCCGAGTTCCCAGTGGCAGGGCAGGCCCTTGGTGGAGCTTCTGGGGAGCCTACACCTGAGGCGGGCTTGCGCTGAGTTCCCAGTGGCAGGGTGGGCCTTTGTTGGAGCTTTTGGGGAGCTTATCCCTGAGGCGGACTTGCGTTGAGTTCCTGGTGGCAGGGCAGGCCCTCGGTGGAGCTTCCAGGGAGCCCACGCTTGAGGTGGGCTTGCGCTGAGTTCCCGGTGGCAGGGTGGGCCCTTGGTCTGTTTTGATTGGTTTTATCCTGCTCTGTTTTGTTTGATTTTATTGTGTCTGTTGTTAAGCCAGCTATTTTGAAGATAACAAGAGACATTATGGTAGCAATGGTTGATTTCTATTATCCTGTTTTGAGGTCCTGTATTACTTTCACTGTCTTGTTTTGATTGGATTTATCATTTTATTTTGTTTAGCTTTGTTCTCTTTAAAATAAAAAATCAGTTTTACACTACTTTATTTTGTATGAATTCATTCCATGTGAAGATATAGACAACTATTTAGAAGAAAGCAAGAGACATTATAGTAGCCACTGTTGATCTCCTGTAGTCTTGCTTTGAAATGTGTGTCACTTACATTGTTTTCTTCTGATCTGCTTTGTTCTGTTTTGTTCTATTTAGTTTTACCCCTCTTTAAAATAAAAATTTTGATAAAAATAAAAAAAATTTAAAAAGCTTTTGCACAGCAAAAGAAATCCCAACATAGTGAAAAGACAACCCACAGAATGGGAAAAAATTTTAGCCAGGCAAAAGACTTCTTTTTAGAACATATAAAGAATTGAAAAAACAGGCTCCCAAAATTCAAGATCCTATCTAAAAATGGGCATCTGAGATGAATACACACTTATCAGATGAAGAATACAAATGGAAAATAAATATATATGAAAAATGTTCAACATCTCTGGTCATTTGAGAGATGCAAATTACAACACTAAGATTCCATCTCACCCCAGAAAGAATGGTTATTATAAAGAAATCAACCTGTAACAAATGCTGCCAAGGCTGTGGAGAAAAGGAACCCTTTTTCACTGTGGGTAGGAATGTACAACAACTGTGGAAAGTAGTTTGGAAATTCTTCAAAAAACTAGAATTAGAGATCCCATTCAACCCAGGTATTCCCCTTCTGGGTATTTTCCCAGAAGACTTAAAAACATATCATAGATATATATGTGCACTTATGTTTATAGCAGCACAATTTGTAATAGCTAAATCTTGGAAACAGCCCATCAACTGAGGAATGGATTTAAAAAAAAAAAAGTGTGGTATTTTTATACAATGGCATATTACTCAGCTATAAAGAAATAAACTTGGGGCCTTAATAGGTAAATGGATGCATCTAGAGACCATACTCATAAGTAAAATAAATCAGAATCACACATGCATATTGGCCCCCTAGCATAAGAAACTAAGAGTAAATATTACCCAAAGAATACAATAGAGCAAAACCACTTGAAAGAAACTAAAGATAGACTTTCAGACCTTGAAGACAGGATTGTACCTAGTGATCACAAAAGGAAAGATCTCTTAAAAATAACAAGGAACCAGGAAATAACAATTCAATGTCTGCAAGATGGCACAAAGAAAAATAATTTAAGACTGATAGGTGTCAGTGAAAAAGCAGGGGTCAACACAAATGAAATAAAAAGACTATTTATAGAAGTAATAGCAGAAAACTTTCCAAGCATTGGAAAAAGACCTGACAGACAGAGAAGTAAAGCATATAGAATTCCAACTAACCATAATGAAAATAAATCTATACCCAAACATATCATAGTTAACATCCCAGAAATTCAACACAAGAACAGAATATTAAAAGCTGTCAGAGAAAAGAAACAGATCACCTATAAAGGAAAATCCATCAGAATCATGGCAGACTTCTCAACACAAGCCATCAAGTCAAGAAGAGCTTGGAGTGAAGTATTTCAAGTCCTGAAAGAAAACAACTTTTAACCCAGAGTGATATACCCTGCAAAACTATCTTTCAAAATTAATGGAGAAATAAGATTACTTCCATGACAGAGAACAAGTGAAGGAATTCATGATCACCAACCCAACCCTACAAAGAGTGCTAATGGGTATTTTAGACAGAAATAAAGATGACCATGTTCCAAATAGTAGCAGAGGGGGATCACAGAGCAGGGTAGGCAACTGACTACAGGGGAAAAGTAGAGGGACCAATGACAGGAGGACAGCATGGTGTAGATGAGCCAATGCATGTCAGTTATAACCATTAATTAGATGGCCTCAATTCAACAATAAAAAGAAACCTGGTCAGGATCCATCAATATGCTGTACACAAGAAACATATTTGACTTGAAAGAAAATTCTTCGACTTCAGATCAGAGAAGAGAAGACAATAGTTCATGTGACACAGACCAGAAAAACGTAGGGGTAGCTTGCCCATCAACTGCAGGATGAACAAGATATGGTATTTTTATACAATGGAAAGCTACTCAGCCATAAAGAAGGATAATCAGGAGGCTCTTGTATGTAAATGGATGCAACTTGAGATCACACTCATGGGTGAAGAGATTCAGACTCACAGGAGTGCACATCAAGTTGTCTCCCTAGCATAAAAAACAGAAAGTGTTAAGTGGGATCCAAAATGTACAACAGATATTGTGATAATGAAAGGGGAGGAAAAGTGTAAAAAGGGAAGATGGCAGTCACTGTTAATTTCCTGTTATCTTGTTTTGAAGTCCTGTATGGTTTTCATTGTTTTGTTTGGTTGGGTTTTATTCTGCTCTGTTGTTTGATTTTATTATGTCTGATGGTATGGCCAGCTATTTAGAAATAAAAAGAGGCATTATGGCAGCCATTGCTGACTTCCTATTATCTCTTGTATTGAAGTTCTGTATAGCTTGCATTGTTTTGATTAGCTTTTGTTTCATTTTGTTTTTATTCTCCTTAAAAAAAATTTTAAAGGTTACAACAGATGTTGTGAAAGGGAAACTTCTCAAAGGGAAAGCACAATTGCATTGAAGAAAAAGAGAAAAGAGAATATATACATATGATAATTAAGATAATTGTGCTACTTCTACTAGTTCATGGAAAAGAACAGATTGATTAATTTTGCGTGCCTGTATCTGAAAATCTGAGCAACTATTTCAAAGATAACTATGCAATATAATGATTATTAATTTCCTACCAAATTGTTTTGAAGTCCTGTATTGTTTTGTCTTTTTTATTCTCTTTAAAATTAAAAAAAAATTGTAAAAAGGGCTAGGGTTGTAACTCAATGGCAGTCCGATCCCTAGCAGTGGAAAAAAAAAATGCAAAAAAATCTGCCTAAAGGCCCTGCTCCCACGACCTGGGAGCGCGGAGGAGGAGCCTCATTGCGGCCCCTCAGTTCTGCCTTGGGCGCGCTGGCAAAGCTCGGGCACCGCGAGTTCCACTGCTCTTCCCAGCAGCCCGTGTGGCTTCTCACACAGTTAAATCAGCAGGTTCACTCATGGCCACAATCTGAGACCCAGCGCCTCCGCCCGCGGTGTGGGACACTTGTCCTGTGCAGCCGGTGACGGGAGGCGGTCTGCATTCCAGGGCATCTCCAAGTCTCACTGTGAAATAATTCGCTGGCACCCCCAAACACCCCTGGAGCTTTTGGTGTAGGAAGCAGCCGGTGTTCTGAGAGCGGGATCGCTAAGGGGCAGCCTTGGTCCGTCCCCTGCGCATGGAGCCCACAGAGCGCCGCATGGAGGCGGGGTCTTTGCGAGGGGCCGGGTGGGGAGGCGGGGCCTCCTCGGGGGCGGGGCCGCAGCGGTGAGGCGGGGTCTCGGCCGGGTCGGGGGTGGCGGCCGCAGCCCCCAACTGGACCTGGTGCGCGCCCCGTGCCGCGCCCCCACGCCCGCCGCTGGTGCCAGCCCCTTGTGCTTGGTCCAGCGCTTGCCCTCGCCTGGGCCTTCCCACCGCAGAGAGAACGCGGGAGGTGGGAACGGACGGGGACGGGGTCCGCCCGCTTCCCCACAGCCAGAGAAGGAAACGGGCGCTCGGCCGATGCACAGGCCCGGGGCTCGGGAAAGAGAGGGCCGTGGGCGGGGGGCGGCGACCTCGGGGACGCAGCGTCGTGCGCCGGCCCAGCAGGCCGAGTCGCCAGCCTCAGCGGCCCTAGTAACGGACCCGGGTTCGGGTTCCACCGAGGAACTGGAAATCGCCGTGTGATCTGAGAGCTGGAAAGGAGAGGCAGGAAGAACGCAAAAGGGCGAGGGCGGCTGTGCCGAGCCTCTGCGGAACTGGCTCCGGCTCAGGGCTGCGCGCAGGCTTGGCCCACCTGGACCCCAGCTCACAGCTCACCTAGAGCGCGGCTCCCTGTACCTCCCATATCCCTCGGCTACAGAACGCAGAGGCTGCTTCTTATAATTATAAATCCCTCTACTGTAGCGCGGAAACACTGCAAAGTGAAAAAACAAGGTGTGATAAAACCTGTAAGAAGTAGCTTACGTAAGGCCATGGGTTCATTCCCAAGCACTGCAAAATTTATTTTAAAATTTATTTTAAAGAGGGTGAAACAAAACAATAAAACAGAACAAAGAAGATCAAAAAAAAATGCAAGTGACACAGGATTTCAAAGTAAGACAACAGATCAACAGTGGCTACCATAATGTCTCTTGTTTTCTGTGAAATAGTTGTCCATACCTTCACACACAAGGAATTCAAACAAAACAAAATATTGTAAAACTGATCAAAACAGAATGAAAACATTATAGGCCTTCAAAACCAGACAATAGGAAAATCAACAATGGCTACCATAATGTCTCTTGTTCTCTTCAAAATAGCTGTCCATACCTTTATACAATACTAAAATAATACAAAACAGACTAAAACCAATCTAAACAGAATAAAAGCATTACTGGACTTCACAGCATGATGATAGGAAATCAGCAATGGTCACTATAATGTCTTGTCTTCAAAGTAGCTGTTGATACCATCACAAGTAATAAAATCAATTCTTGTAAACTTTTTGGGAGAAGTTCTAGGCATGTATAAGCCTCTGCATGTACATCTACCCTTTCAGGATATTTATTGAGGATTTTGTATCTTACTCTTAAAGTTTCTTACACTAAGGAGACAATATGGTATTTATATTGTCTGTTGATTTATTTCACTTATGAGTGTGGTCTCAAGTAGAAAATACTAATTTTTAAAAAGAAAAGGAAAGGAAATGCCTGTGCTTTATTACCATCGGCACAGTATTTTACAAACCACCAGAGGGCAGTGTTGGGCTATTTGCCGGCCAGCAGGCTGCAGGTGGACAGCGAGGCCGAGCTAGAGCGGGAAGAGCACTGAAATCCTCCCTGCCGCTCAGCGGCTTGCCACCACAGAGACCTGTAAGGGGTGCAGTAAAAGGCTCAGGGTTAAATTTTGTTTTCACTATATGGGGCTCCTAGGCCCACTCTCGGTGATACCATTTTAGCTCAATTTTTAATCATTTAATTACCAAAAATTTTCAAAATTACAATTACTGAAGAAAAGCTTCAATGTGGTGATGGGCTGAGGATCAAACTCAGGGACCTTGGGTGCCAGCCAAGCCGCACCCCACCCAAAAGCCTCCCGAATGAACCTTTGGCAGGCACCGGCACCGGACACCTGTTCTAACTGCACAGAGGAGCTTCCAAAGAGATGTCCATAACAACACTCCTTACGATGACAAAGGCAACGTGTTTCACTAAATTTTAAAATTCAGAACATTACCGGGAGACTATAGAAATTTCCAAAACGTTAAGATTTTCCAATGTTAATATTTCGTGGTTTAAGCTTTATGTAAACAGGTAAGTTTTAGGGCTGGGGTTTTAGCTCTGCAGCATAAGTGCCTGCCTGGCAAGCATGAGGTCCCAAGTTTGATCCCTGGTACCAAAAAAAAAAAAAAAAAAAAGTAAGTTTTGCTTTTAAAGAACCACAACACGTATTTTTCTGTAATCTGCTTTTCCCTATTTATTGTGTCCTGAATACTCTCAAGTCAATTATTTTCTACACCATCCTCACTACCTGCATAGTACCACATTGCAAGAATAGGAAAGAGACCAGGCAATTGTTGTTTTGGAAACTAGGTTGTTTCTAGTATCACAGCATTGAAATGAATATTCTTCTAAATTTTTGCACATACGTTTTTGCTACTCATGTATACCTCAAGGTTTAAAAATCTAGACAATTTTTATTGTAAAAGTCCACATTCCTGCCCAAATTCTACTTTTTAAATTTGGATTTGCCTATAACCAGACTTCTTCAAGCAGGTGAAACCTGAATTATAAATACTAGCCCTTACCCCTAATCACTTGAAGGGATGTTTTAAAATGTCTAGATATTTCAAAGTTCAGATGTTTCCCCCATCAATTAACATTAAACTTTATAAATTTCTTCAGGTGGAAAAAAAAAACCTAAAAGTTGAAATAAATGCCTAATTTTCTTCTACTGGCTTTTCTTAATCATTTGTCAAAACCTTGCACTTCTAAGATAAGAGGCAGAGCTACCAAGTTATATTCATAGCCTTCCTTTTGGGGTGTCAGGGTCCATTTGTAACTGAATCAAATCCTAATAAAGGACTATAGATAAGTAATTGTTTATGCACAGAAGAGTACTACTCTGATATAAAGAAAGAAAATTTGAGTCATTTGTGGGAAAAGGGATGCATCTTGAGACTTTCATGTTAAGAAAAATAAGTAAATCAAAGAGCAAACTAAAAGATAACAGGAAGCATGGAGGCAGAACTTATGCAAATGGAAGGGAACCAAGAGATAGAGCGGAGTGGGGGAGGGAAGGGACTCCAGAAGGGATCAGCACACACTATGTGCAATACCTGCTCCCCTCCGTGAATGCGCTCTCGGGGACTGCAAACATGGACCAAAACAAGTCAGGCACAGGCCGCTGAGCTGAGGCCGCCAGACTATCAACAACAGGGTACCAAGAAAAGTAGCTCTGGGAGAAAGTGATCTGGGGACTCAAAATATCCAGGTGCACAAGGAAAAACAGTCCCAGTACTCTGTGATCTTGTGACTCTAGTGAGAGCAAGTGGGAGCCTGGAGCCATGCCTTCCATGACTCGGTGGGTCAGTCCTGTCAGTACACTACTCCAAGACATGTGTAGTGGCATGCAGGCTAACTTTTTCAAACAAAGCAGACATTTTTAAAAATTTGGCTCCATTCTATAAAGGGGAGACCTGTCCACAGCTGATGTGGGAGGGCATCATTGGCGTGGACTCAGAGCAACTCCATCAGACCCAGCATGGCAGCACGAACAGAGAGGAAATGGAAGCTCTACAGGCACCAGGGGCTGTGGAGGACAATGAAGTGGTACAGGAAAGAAAGGAATCATAAACCATCAAGAGGAGGCGGCTGTGGGACTTCACAGCCTCCATCTTCAAGGTACCATGTGAGTGAAATACCAGAAATGGAAGTTGCTCAATTCTCTGTGGGCTGGTGGCCTGTGGTGAAGAGATGGGAGATTGCAGCTAGCTGAGAGGCAACCCAGCAGAAAAGAGCAGCTGAGGTCTTTAACGATTGTTAGCTGCACACAATAACAACTAACAATCTACAGATTTACAGATGGATAGACATGGAAAATGTGGTGTTTACACACAATGGAGTGCTATGCTCCCATTAGAAAGGTGAACTTGAGGCATTTGTGAGCAAGTGGATGCAAATTTAGGACATAATATTAAGTGAAAAAAGTCAGACACAAGCTCAAATATCACAGGATTTCTCTTATGAGAAACACAAAATATACATAAACATACAAATAAGTGAGTAAAGTAGAAGAGATAAATAGTAAGTAGGAAGAAGTTCAAGTAATTCCCCAATTACATATTTCATTGGTTTTATTTATTTATTTATTTATTTTTTGTATCGGGGATCAAACTCATGACCACGCACTTGCCAGGCAGACTCTTATGACACTGAGCTAAATCCCTAGCCCTAAAAATATCTTAATATATACTGATTTGTTTCATCTGTGCCATTAGTTTAATCTAGAGTGTTACAAGAAAGTGTTCTGTTACTTTCTGTTCTTTTTTGTAAGACTCTTTTGGCCCTTCTTTTGAGTCCACAGAAGCCATGCTGGGCCTAGGAGGAGTGACAAGAAGCCAATTTGCCCTTCCCATGAGCCAGCCGGCACTTGGGCTGAAAGATAAGAACACTGCATGCTTTCCCAATCCCAGGCAACTGGCTGATCCTGAGGATGAGCTGAGCTGATAGCACCTGAGGTACAAAAACAACTTAGTGCTTGCAGTGTTTGACTGACTTTGCAGGCCTAAGGCTGGTAGTCTGAGCATCTATTAGGAAGAATATAATATGCAACATAGCAAATATGTAAGGTTTCCTTCTGTCTTGGTCTTGAAATCCAATATTGTTGTCTCTGTTTTGTTTTGTTCTATTTTATTGTTTTAATTTATTCAATATTCTGTTTTGATTGGTTTTATTCTGTTCTGTTTTGTTTGATTTTATTATGTCTGATGGTATGGACAGCAATTTTTAAGATAACAAGAGGCATTATGGTGACCATTGTTGATTTTCTACTATCCTGTTTTGAAATCCTGTATCACTTTCACTGTTTTGTTTCAATTGGCTTTATTCTGTTTTATTTTGTTTGGTTTTACTCTAAAATATGCTTTCATTCTTCTGTTTTGATTGGTTTTATTCTGTGTTGTTTTGTTTGACTTTAAATGTCTGATGCTATAAATAGCTATTTTGAAGAAAATAAGAGACATTATGGTAACCATGGTTATTTCCTATTATCTTGTTTTGAAGTTCTGTATCACTTTTTCTGTTCTGTTCTGGTTGACTTTATTCTGTTTTGTTTGGTTTGGTTTTATTCTCTTTAAAATAAGAAAAAATTTTTAAATAATCTTTTTTAGTTTTATTCTCTTTAAAATAAAAAAGTTAAAAGAATCTTTTTAGTTTATATAGTGTAATCTGAGTACTTTGAAGGTGATACACAGTGTATTAATATTGTTATTCTCTTATTCTATCAATTTTTGTTTTAAAATTTTTTCATTAAAAAATAATTGTTAGGCCAGGGTAGCCATGCAGACCCACAGGACAACCAAGAAGTCAATCCATTCCTGTAAGCCAGCAGCAGCCTTGTACTTTGAGAGGGAAAACAGGAAGCCAACCCCTTCCTGTGAGCCAGTGGCAGTCATGCAGGCTGGGAGGAGAAAGAAGAAGTCAACTCCTTCCTGTGAGCCAGTGGCAGCCACACAGGTTGGCAGAAGAAAGAAGAAGCCAACTACGTCCTGTGAGCCAGTAGCAGCAATGTAGGCTAGGAGGAGAAAGAAGAAGCCAGCTCCCTCCCATGAGCCAGCCAGTGCATGGGCTAGAGACAAGAAGAGCTGAACCCACCTCCCACCTCAGTAAGCACCCAACTGATGCAGAGAAACACAGACTGAGAGGATAGTCACTGAAATTAAAAAACAACTTAATGCCTGTATTGTTTGATTGACTTTGTAGGCCTAAAGCTGGTAGTCTGAGCATATATTTAGAAGATAACAATATAATATAGCAACTGTGGGGAATTTACTTCTGAAGGTAGTAGCCACTGTTAATTCCCTACTATCTTATTCTAAAATCTGTATCATTTTACTTGTTTGGTTTGGTTTTATTCTGTTTTGTTATGTTTGATTTATTATATCTGATGGCATGGACAGTTATTTCAAAGATAACAAGATATATTATGGTTAAAACAAAGAAAGTAAACAAGGGATAAACATTAATATAGATTATTTTGAAAATGATTTCTTATATACATGTATCAACTCCATGGCCTGCTAGACTAGAACAGCCAGACCCCAGCCCCTCCCCATGAGTCAGCACCATTCGTGGATGGGGTAGAGAGAACAAAGGACACATCAGCTAGCAAACCCAGTCTGGGAACCAGAGCCCTTCTGATCTGCAACAGTCAGACTCTAGCCCCTTCCAAAGCATGGGCTGGCAGACAAGAAGTACCATGCCACAGGTCCCCCCGACCCCTGAAGGCAACTGGCATATCAGGAGAAACACTAACTGTGATGATAGCTATGGAAATGAAATGCAATTGGGTGGTGTTTCACTAACATTGCAGATCTAGGGCCAATGGTCTGACCATGGGTTCAGAGGATAGTACACAGTGTGGCATCTAGGGGGTGTCTCCTTCTGAGGCCTGCAGCCATTGTTGGTTCCTTATGGTCTTGTTTTGGAAGCCCTATATCGTTTGCACTGTTTCATTGAGTTGGGTTTTACTCTCTCTTATTTTGTTTATGCTAAACCCGATGGCAGGAGCAGCTATTTTTTCAAATACAGCAAGATACATTATGGTAGCAATTTTGGATTTACTATTGGCTTGTTTTGAAGTCTTTTATTGTATTCATTGTCTTGTCTTGTTTCTATTCTATTCCATTAGATTTTTACTATGTCTGAAGTTATCTGCAGCTATTTTGAAGCCATGAAAAGGCATTATGGTAACTATTGTTGGTTTCATAAGGTTTTGAAGTCCTGTATCTCATACTGGAGTGTTTTGATTGGTTTTATTCTGTTTTCTCCTCTTGAAAATAAAAATAAATAAGTAAATAACAATGTAAACATTATGCACTGGAAACATACTAATAAAAATTTTAATGTTTTTAAATTTCAAAAAAAAATTTGTTAGCTGTGAGAATAGACCCACCAGAAACTGGTCCTGTACCCAAGACACCTGAGACCGTGGAGCTGCAGCTGCCAGCCCAGCCTTCAGGGGCAGTTCTGAGAGAGACCAGGCACCTTTTCTTCAGAGCCCCATTTTCCTGCTTCCAACATGTAAGGAGAGTAAGTGATGGCAAATTCCTGAGTGAGCAATACTCCAATAGGTTTGAGTGCTGAAAAAGAAGGCCTGAGCCAGATTGGAAACCAGATCATAACTATGCCCAGATCCTTATTCCCATAAACTATTATGTCAGTGACCCAGGCTGACCCCTAGGGCAAAACACCTGACACTTACACTAGGAGGAGCTCTTGATTTGGCTCATAGTTGCAGAGCATTCAGTCCCTGGTTGACTCCCAGGCAGATGGGTTGCAACAGGGAAGGCCGGCCCCATGCTAGCAAGGAAGTGGGGGGTGCACCCCTCCAGCAGAATAGTTGGCTGTGAGCTCATCAGTGGATATGAGCTCAACAATGAATATGTTGACCCTTGGTTCAGCCACCTTTCAAAAGGCCACTTCTGAACATGAGACTCTTAGGGACAGTTTGGATTTAAGCCATAATAGGAATAAAAGGGAAGTTTCCTGGGTAAAGTTGGACAGTGGCTATCACTTTCTTGTCACTATATAAAAGTGTGGCACATTGCTACCTATGGATCCCACACATGCATTTCCTGTAGTGCCCTTCCTACCTGGTGAAGATGACATGATGCTACCCCAAACTTACTACTTCTGCACAGGACTGCTTTGAGCTCAGAGCTCCTGGAAGACAGCAGGTATAGGAAAGGAAACTTAGACCTACCCTTTTCTTCCTAAAAACAGGATATAAACTTCCCCTAAAGATGCCCTCCCTCTCCCAAAAGAGAGAAAACATTCTTATCACCAGACACATACCTGAGTAGGTGCCTTGCTGGGACTAGCTTTTGCTTGAAACAAACCTGGATGCTGGAATCCACTGGGAAACCTTACAGAATATGCATTAGGTTCATAGTCAATAATCTGGTTTCTTTTTTACAAAAATGAAAAAGTATATGTGTATATAATTTCATATTGTACACCTATATTACATACAAACACATTCCCCCTTCTGTTTCTCATAAGGTAGCCATATACACATGGCTCTTTTCAACTTTCTTTTTTCACAAATTTTCAACTTTCTTTTTTCACAGTAACAATCTAAGTTAGAAATCACTGGATTTTAAGTCATACTTACAAAGGTTTTCTCATTTCAAGTCTATAGGAGAATTTTCCTAGTACTTTTACAGTTATAATTTTTACACTGTGATTTTTAACATGATTGTAGTTTATTTTTATATATGTTGTGATATAGGGATTCTATTGTGTCTTTTTCCAAGTGGCTTTCCACTTACATAATGTCATTTATGAAAATCTGCATTTTACCTTGATTTTTTTCCCCACAGCTCGGCCAACATTTGTTATTGGTTAATTTATTGATAAGAGTCAGTCTTTCTAGAGTGAGATGGGATCTCAGTGTTATTTTAATTTGCATCTCTCAAATGGCCAGTAATGCTAACCATTTTTTCATGTTATTTTTTTGCCATGTGTGTTCATCTCAGATGCCCATTTTTGGATAGGGTCTTTGAATTTTGGGGACCTCATATTTTTCGATTTTTTATATGTTCTAGATAGAAGTCTTTTGTCGGAGGGACAACTGGCTATAATTTTTTATCACTCTGTGGGTTGTCTTTTCTCTCTGTTGGTGCTTTGTTGTGCAAAACCCCTGATACCCTGAGTGATGAGTGGTGATAGGGTGGGTCGCTACATCCTAGGGCATAGAATTTCTGAGCCAACTAGTTAAGTTTCTGAAGTTCTCAAATTGACACAATCAATTAACAATTACAAAAGTTGTATTTAGCTCACAGTTTCAGAGGTCTTAGTCCACAACTGGAAAATAATGCAATGACAGCAATAAATCAATACCCTTCACTACTAACTCTTGATATTAACAATATCAATTTCCCAATCAAAATACATAGACTGCTAGAATGGATTAAGAAACAAAACCTATCAATATACAGTATCCAAGAAACATATTTAATTCAAAAAGAAATTTAAAGATTAAAAATAAAAGGATAGAAAATAATATTCAATGTGATAGAAACTGGGGTTGGGGGAACAAGAGTAGCTATCCTAGTTTCAAACAAAGTGAACTTCAAGCCAAAGCTGATCAGAAGGGACAAACAAGTTGACCACATACTGATGAAGGGAACAGTTCAACAGGGAGAGGTAATAATTGTGAATGGTAGCAATCTAACTTTATAAAACAAACACTAATGCACATAAAAATCAGATAAAAACCAATACTATTATAATAGGGGACTATGACAACCCACTGTCATAAATAGACAAACCAACCTGACAAAAAAGTCAGCAAATAAATATCAGAGCTGAACCAAACCTCTAAAAACTGGTTTTCATAGATATCTTTAGGGTTCCATACCAAAACAACAAAATACACATTCTTCTCAGAAGCATATGAGACTTTCTCTAAAATAGACCACCTATCAGTCCATAAAGCATACTTACATAAATGCAAAAGAATAGCAATTATACCATGTATACTGAATCATAGTGCCTTGAAAATCAGTAGCAAAAGAAGTCATGCAAACACATGAGATTAACATTTCTCTTGAGTAATGAACAGTGGAACTGAGGAAATTAATTCCTACAACCAAATGACAATATTAGTACAACTTACCAGAAAACCAATAGGAAATAAAGCAGTCCTAAGAGGGACGTTTATAGCAGTGAACCTCATATTAGAAAAACAGAGCAAATGAATAACCTAATGATACACTTTAAGATCCTACAAAAACAAGAACAATCCAAATTCAAAGCTAGTACATGGAAAGAAATTATAAAGATCAAAGCAGAAATTAATAAAGTTGAGACTAAAAAATACAAAGAATCAAAGAGGTGATTTGTTGAAAGAATAAACAAAATAGGTAAATCTGTATCCAATCTTATAAAAGTAAGGAAAGAAAAGATCCAAATCCATGCAATTAAAAAATGAAAAAGATGAAAGTCAGGCACAGGGCACACACCTCTAATTCTAACACTAGGGAGGATCCAGAACAATTACAGTGAGTTTGAGGCCAGCCTCAGTAACATAAGTAAATTTGAAGTGAGCCTGAACTACATAGCACGACCCTGTCTCAAAAACAAAATAAACATCAATAAAAAATAAAAAGGTGAAGTCACAATGGATTATGCAGAAATCCAAGAGATCATGGTACCTACTTTAGAGCTTGTACTCTAATAAAATGGAAAATTCAGAAGAAATGGGTAGATTCCTGGATACCTATGAACTACCAAAGTTGAACCAAGAAGATTTAAAATCCTGAAAAATCCAACATCAGTCCATGAAACTGAAAAAGTAAAACAAAACAAAACACTAAAACTATCAAATAAGGAAAGTCTCGGTCCCAGTTCATTCATTGGCAAATTCCATAAGAACTGTAGAGAAGATCTACTGCTGATATTCCTAAAACTCTTTAATAACTTAAAAAAAAAAAAAAAAAAGCAGTACTCTCAAAGTCACTCCTGGAACCAAGTATTATGTTGATCCTAAAACCAGAAAAAGACTCAAACAAAAAAGAAAACTACCAGCCAATCTCTTTAATGAATATAGAGGAAAAAATCCTCAATAGGATTCTGGCAAGGAGAATATACCTAATCATTAAAAAGATTATACAACATGACTAAGAAAGATGAATCCCAGAGATGCAGAGGTAGTTCAACCTATGAAAACCAATAAATGCAACACATTCTATTAACAGAGCCAAGGACAAAAATCAAGAAAAGCATTGAGAAAGTTCAACATCCATTCATTTTAAAAAGCTGAAAGAAAACAGAAATGCAAGGCCTTTTACCTCAATCTGAAAAAAAACACCTTGACAAAACAAAAGTCAACATTATAAAAAATGGAGAGAAGCTGAAAGCTTTCCCTTAAACTCAGAAACATAACAAGGATATTTGTTACCCTCTTTACCACTCAATATAGTTCTCAAAACACTAGCCAGAGCAATTACAGAAAGAAATATGGATAGGAAACGAAAAAGTTAAATTATTATTATTTGCAGATGGCATGATCCATTACATGGAAGACCCCAAAAACTCCACAGAAAGATTCCTAAAATAATCAAATTTAGTAGCAAAGCAGGATACAAAATCAAAACTGAAAAGTTAGTGGCAGTCCTCTACACTAATAAAAAACTCATTAAGAGAAAAATTTGAGAACCAACATCTTTCACAATAGCATCAAGAAAAATGAAGTAGTTAGGAATTAACCAAGGAAGTAAAAGATGTCCACAATGAAAACTACAGTACACTGAAAAATATGTAAGGAAATGGAGATATCCCTGTTCTTGGATAGGAAGAACCAATATTATCAAAATGGTCATACTGACAAAACTGTTATACAGATATAATGAAATTCCCATCAAAATACAAGTAACAGTCCTTTACACACCTGGAGAGAGGAATCCTAAAATTCATATTGAACCAGAAGACGCCTAGAATAGCAAAAGCAATTCTGGGCAACAAGGGCAAGGTACAAGGCATCACAATCTGAGATTTCAAATTATATGACAAACCTACAGTGATAAAGACAGTATGGTATTGGCAAAAACACAAGACTTGTGGGTGAATGGAACGGAACAGAGGAACAACTCTAAGCACACTTACCTTTGATAAAGAGACCAGATATTTTCACTGGAAGACAGATAGCCTCTTTAAAAAATGGTGCTAGGAAACCTGGCTTTCTATCTGCTGAAGATTAAACCTAGACCCATATTATTGCTCACCATTTACAAAACTAAAACCAACTGGTAAGAATAAGACACCAGAGCAGTAATCAGCAAAGAAAACAACCTAAGAGTCACCATCCAGATGCTGGAATATAGCATTGTGAGGAAGACAAGGAGGAAAATGGGTCCCCTAGACCCAGAAAGAATCTGAAGTGTGAACTGAAGCCCACAGAGAGAGTGAAGAGAAAAACTTCAATGAAGAAGATAGTGGTAGACACTGGCACCTTCTCCCTAAGACAAGACTCACCATGCAAGAGGAGCAGTTCAAAACTGTGGATGCATGGTCAATGTGATGGTGATGGCTGGTGACCTCAGAGGCCTCTGCAGACAGATGCAGCTGTGGAGGTGAGCAGATGTGAACTGGTTGGTGGTGATAGCAGAGGACTTAGTCCTTCAGCAGGGAGAGAGACTGGCTGTGAGCAATCTTGGAGCAATCAGAACCCAGAACTGCTGGTGGCCCCACCTATCAGTCCCAGCTGGGCTCAGAACCACAGAAATTGCTCGAGTGGTAGCCAGGCCAATGTGTTTGGTTTTGAGGAAGGCCTGCTGAGATTATTCACTACCATGCCAAAAAGTTACTGCTGGCTTACTGGGATACAACTGGCATGATTCAGGATTCATATATCCACAGGTTGTCTGCTAGTGAAAACTGAGAGAATCCTGGAAGTGGACTGTTTGGATTTTTCTTTTCTTTTCTTTTCTTTTCTTTTCTTTTCTTTTCTTTTCTTTTCTTTTCTTCCCTTCCCTTCCCTTCCCTTCCCTTCCCTTCTCTCTCTTTCTCTCTCTCTCTCTCTCTCTCCTTCATTATTTTTGTATGAGTGTGAACTTCGTTTATAGCCTCTTTGAGGGTGTGGTTCTGTTCTTCCTTTTATCTCTTCCATCTCACTTTTCCTTCAGTTCTACCCCACAACATCAGAATACACATTCTTCTCAGCTGCACATGGGACATTGTCCAAAATAGGCCATATACTGGCTCACAGAACATGCTTAAGTAAATGTAAAGGAACTGAAATTACCCCATGCATATTATCAGACCACAGTGCAATGACATGGAAATCCATGCCAAAAGAAACCACAAGAACTTCATTAACACATGGAAATTGAATAGCACCCTACTGAACAACCAATAGGTTACAGATAAAATTAACAGTTGAATGACAATGACAAAACAACATACTGGAACTTGTGGGACACAGTGAAAACAGTCTTAAGAGGGAAATTTATAGCAATAAATATCTATATCAGGAAAACAGACCAAGTTCATATAAGCAACTTGTTGAACCTGAAACTTTTAGAAAAAGAAGAGCAGGCTAAGCCAAAAGCTTATATGACGGAAGAAATTATAAAGACCAGAGCAGAAATTAACACATTGGAGACAAAAACAAAAACAAAACTGTTGGAGACCACTATGAAGCGCTTCTGAGCAGGATTTAAATTTTACTAATTGGCTTTCTATATTTATCTGTGAGTTTGTCCTAGGCCTTGGTCCCTTGCCTGGCAATGGGAGCTGATTCATAGTAAATGAACCTCTATGAATTACTGGTCCTGGCTGAGGCCTGTAGTGGCCTATGAGGACAGAGATACCTCAAAGGTCAAGATAAGGCCACAGCTGAAGACATCTTCGCTCCTCCACTAATTAAGTAAATGGAGACAGCAGTTAAAGGAAGTTCACTCCTACAGTCTCAATCCTACGAAGAATGTTATCTTATAAGTAAGACAGTTCTCCTAAATTGGTATAATTTACCACTTGGAGAAGTTCCTGAAGTGGCTCCCGAGGTCCTGCTCATTTCCTATGCTTTTCTCAGTTTTCTCAACTTTTGTCCTTGGTCCTAATAAAGTGGTTTAATCCAGAGAAGACTTGGTCTTAGCCCTCAGAGTTGCGAGCTCAACTAAAAGGCTTTGACCCTCCTGAAGCCCTAAAAACTCATACAATTATCTCTTTTTATTTAACCTCCACTGTACACTTGTTTGGGAGATCAGGGATCTAGGTCAAGACCCAATAGAAAAAAACAAAACAAAACAAAGAATCAGTGAATCAAAGTTGGTTCTTTGAAAGATTAAATAAAATTGACAAACCCTTAGCCAATCTTATCAAAAAATGGGAAAAAAAGACTCAAATCCACACACTTAAGAATGAAAAGGGTAAAATCACATCAGATCCTACAGAAATTCAGAAAATCATCTAGAACTACTTTGAAAACTTGTATTCTAGCAAGATGGAAAATACAGAAGAGGGGACAGCGTTCAGTGACCTTCAGTCAACCAGGGGAGCCAGGCCTGCTGAAAGGGGAGCCAGGGCCACCAAAAGGGGAGCCAGGCCCATGCTGCTGCTGTGAGGTGAGTTGCAGCTCAGCAGCACAGGCCAGGGAACAGTTTGGGACCATCAATCCCAGTGGCTGGGTGCCCGCCCAGCCACCTAGGACACTGGACTAGGCTCCAGAGGTTCCATGGGCTTGAGTGGACCACACCCAGTGGCCTTCATTCAACCAGGAGAGCCAGGCCCACCATGCAATGGGAGCCAAAGCCACACGAGTCCCAGCAGTAGACAGCTCAGAAGGTGATTTCCAACACATCCATCGAAAGCTTTGGAACGTCACTGGAAACATGGAAATATAGGAAAATGACAAAATGAAAGAACAAAATGCAATCTCAAACCTACAGCCAATCCCAAGAAAGCCTAGCAGCCATGTACATAGAAGAAAATACTAGCCATATACCTAAAATGCCTGAAATGATATCAGTTGAAATAAAGAAGCAAGTACAGAAAGCTATGAGTGAACTCAAATCAGAAATATTCTACCAGGTAAAAGAAGAAATGATAAAAGTAGTGAAAGAAATACTGAATACATCCAACAAAGACACAGTGAAACAATTAGAGGAACAAAGCAAAATGATAGAATCCCTGAATGAACAGTTTAAGAGACAAACAGAATGCATTAAGCAGATTCAAAGAGATATACAGGAAATCAAAAACTAATGAAAGTTGCAAAAACCGTATCAACAAAAGATAGAATCTCAGACCTCGAAGATAAGATTGCAGCTAGTGAACAGGAAAGGAAAGATCTTTTAACAATAACAAGAAATCAAGAAATAACAATTCAACAGCTGCAAGATGATGCAAAGAAAAACAATATAAGATTAATAGGATTAAAAGAAAAAGAAGGGGAAAACACAAAAGATATCAAGAGGCTATTTACAGAAGTAATAGCTGAAAACTTCCCAAACATGAATACGGAAACTGACATATGGATTAGTGAGGCATATAGAACTCCAAATAGCCATAACCAAAACAAAACTACACCCAGACATAATAATTATCACCATCCCAGAAATCCAACATAAGAACAGAATATTAAAAGCTGTTAGAGAGAAGAGACAAGTCACCTATAAAGGAAAGCTTATCAGAATCATGGCAGACTTCTCAACACAAACAATGAAGTCAAGAAAAGCATGGAGTGAAGTTTTTCACATCCTTAAAGAAAACGACTTCCAACCCAGACTGATGTACCCTGAAAAACTGTCTTTCAAAATGGATGGAGAAATAAGACACTTCCATGACAAAGAACAGAAGAAGAACTTCATGATCACCAAACCAAACCTACAAAAGAATATTAAAAGACATTCTAGATACACATAGGAAAAAAATACTAACTAAAACACACAATTAGCTGGGTGTGGTGGCTCATGCCTATAATCCCAGCACTCTGGAGGCCGAGGCAGAAGGATCATTGTGAGTTTGAGACCAGCCTGGGCTACAAAGTGAGCTCAAGGCCAGCCAGAACTGCATAGCAAGACCCTGTCTCAAAAAGATTAAAAAAAAAAAGAAGAAAACCAGATAGACAGACAATTAAACAGAATGGAAAGGTAAATATACAACATCAGAAAGATAGCATGTCAACAATAAACCAATACATGACAATTATAACCATTAATGTAAATGGCCTCAATTCACCAATTAAAAGAAACAGATTGGCAGACTGGATCAAGAAACAACATCCAACCATATGCTGTCTACAAGAAACCCATCTAGGCCAAAAGGAAACTCATAGACTGAAAGTCAAAGGATGGAAAACAATACTCCATGCAACAGGAACTCAAAAAAAAAAAAAAAAAAAAAGCAGAGGTAGCATTTCCATTTGCAGACCATGTGAACTTCAAACAAAGATTGGTCCAAAGAGATAAAGAAGGTCACTACATACTAGCTAGGGGAAAACTGCAAAAGGAACAGATAACAATCTTAAATATATATGCACCAAATTCCAGAGCACCCAACTACACAAAGCAAGTATTAACAGAAATGAAAAATCAAATACACAATAACAGTATAACAGGAGACCTTAACACGTCATTGACACAAAGGGATGATCTAGACAGAAAAATCAGCAAAGAAAGAGCAGAACTGAATCACACCTGTGAACAAATGGATTTGATAGACATATACAGAGTGTTCCATCCAACAACATCAGAATATACATTCTTCTCAGCAGTACATGAGACATTCTCTAAAATAGACCATATACTAACCCACAGAACATATTTAAGTAAATGCAAAAGAATTGAAATTATCCCATGCATGTTATTGGATCATAGCACCATGAAACTAGAAATTAATGATAAAAGTAACTGCAAAAATCCCACAAACACATGGAAATTGAATAATACACTCTTGAGCAATCAGTGGGTCAGAGGAAATTAAAGAAGAAATTAAACAATATCTACAAGCAAACAAAAATACAAATTAACTTACTGGAACCTGTGGGATGCAATGAAAGCAGTCCTCAGAGGAAAATTTATTGCACTGAGTTCCCACATTAGGAAAACAGAATGAACACAAATAAACAACCTGATATTACACCTCAAACATCTAGAAAAAGAAGAGCAAGCCAAGCCCAAAGCCAAAAGAAGGGAAGAAATTATAAAGATCAGAGCAGAAATTAATGCAATAGAGGCTAAGAAAACAATACAAAGAATCAATGAATCAAAGAGTTGGTTCTTTGAAAGAATAAATAAAATTGATAAGCCCCTAGCCAACCTAATTTAAAAAAGGAAAGAAAAGACTCAAATTCACGCAATACAGAATGAAAAAGGTGAAATCACTACCGACTCTGTGGAAATACAGAAGATCATCAACAACTATATTGAAAACCTCTTTTCTGATAGGTTCGATAACACAGAAGAAATGGACAGATTCCTAGAAATGTATGAACCAAAGCTGGATCAAGAAGATGTAAAACTGCTGAATAACCCAATTTCTATGAATGAAATTGAAAATTAATCAAATCTCTACCAACAAAAAAAAGCCCAGGCCCAGATGGATTCACTGTGGAATTCTACAAGAAATACAAAGAAGACTTAATGCCAACACTCCTCAAACTCTTCAATGAAATTGAAAGGGAAGCAATTCTCCCTAAGTCATTCCTGGAAGCAATTATCACTCTAGTGCCAAAACCTGAAAAAGACCCAACTAAAAAAGAGAACTATAGGTCAATCTCCCTAATAAACATAGATGCAAAAAGTCTCAATAAAATATTGGCAAACAGGATGCAGCAAATCATGAAGAAGATTATACACCATGACCAAGTGGGATTCACCCCAGGCATGCAGGGATGGTTCAACATAGTAAATCAATAAATGTAATCCACCATATCAATAGAACCAAAAGTAATGATCATTTCTATAGATGCAAAAAAATCTTTTGATAAGATCCAACACCCATTCATGATAAGAACCTTGCAGAGAATTAGAATAGATGGTCTTTACCTCAATATGATAAAGGCCATCTACAACAAACCAACAGCCAGTGTCATATTAAATGGCCAAAAACTAAAAGCCTTTACCTTGAAATCAGGCACAAGACAAGGATGTCCCTTATCATCGATCCTATTCAACATAGTACTGGAAATACCAGCCAGAGCAATTAGACAAGAGAGAGAAATAAAAGGAAGTAAAGATAGGAAAAGAGGAAGTTAAATTATCATTATTTGCAGATGACAGGATATTCTACATAGAAGACCCCCAAAACTCCATTGAAAGACTCCTAGATATAATAAATAAATTCAGCAATGTAGCTGGATACAAATTCAATACTCAAAAATCAATAGCATTTCTATACACTAACAACAAAATCACTGAAAGAGAAATAAGAGAAGCCACACCCTTCACACACTAGCATCCAAAAAACTGAAATACTTAGGAATTAATCTAATGAAAGATGTAAGAGAGTTGTACAGGAAAAATTATAATACCCTGAAAAAAGCAATCAAAGAGGGCCTCAGAAAATGGAAAGACATCCCTTGTTTATGGATAGAAAGAACAAATATTGTTAAAATGGCCATTCTTGAGACTTGCCTTCCCTGACTGACCAGCGGCCTCACCGATGCCTGCCTCACTCCCTTGCTCCCTGAGCTTGCGAGGTGTGGGTCAGAGGCCAGGAGCAGAGGCCCGGGGAGATGCGGAGAGGAAGTGAGGGAGGGTAGGCGGGGAGGGAGGGCACAGAGAGCGTCTCTATATGGCAGCAGTTCTGTCCAGCCGGGCTGTCCGGCTCCCACGCTCAGCCACAGCCGGCTCTTACAGGGTCTTCTGCAAGGGGCTGACTCGCACACTGCTCATCTTCTTTGATCTGGCCTGGCGGCTGTGTATTCCATGATACTCAACGTGCACCTGCAGGTTCATATTGAGATCCACTGAAGGCCATCCCCTCCCTACAGAGGCGGCACCCTAGGCTCACAACGCAAAGAACAGAAAGCATGAGGGACAGAAGAGGGACCCTTGGCACCTGCATGGCCAAAGTGAAGGGGAAGGACTGGGACAGACTATCACACAGCCTCAAGAGGAGCACGCAGGAGGGGTGTCCTTGGCCTGCACATTGCCCTTCCCAGCTGAACACACCTGCAGTTGACAGAAATGAAAATGCACAGAGTGAGGCGCTGTCCTCGGCAATGAAAGATAGTCTGAGAGGCCAGTCTCCTGCCTCCCACTGGTGACAGGGTGCTTCTATATTTGAAGGGATCTGTGGGAAGAAATCCCTGGTAATGGATCCCAGCAAGGCTGTGGGTCCGTCCCAGGTCCTTGCATCTGTCCCTGTGGGAGAGTGCCTTGCCACACTGTCCCACAGCATCAGGGAAGCTGTGCAGAGGAACTGGCCAGGAAAAGGCCCCGGAGTCATGGACAGCCACAGAGGACAGTGCTCCAGTGGAGAGCCCTGGATGTCAGCATGGCCAGGCCACTCGCAACTGTGGGAAGTGAGAGTTTTAAGGGTGAGCCGGTGAGGGCTGTTCCTGAGGGGCGAGGCTCTGAGTTAGAACTATCCTGCCTGTGTTCCCTGCTGCCTAATTCACTGCATGCCCATCCCCGAAGCCTCCTGAAGGATGAGACACGATGTGACCACCTTGACCAGCTAACACCTGTGCTTTCAGAGCAGACGACAGAATACAGGAACATGCTCTCAAGTGTAAACTGTACCTTAAATGGTCTTCAGATAACACTGGGGTTGTTGGTTCTATGACCTTTGACATTAGCAAATCCAGTAGGCCATAGTTAAGGTACAAGCAGAACAATAGAAACAGTACCTTAATTTTAAAAGTTGTCTTAGAATGATTTTTTTGCATTAAGTCTGGATACAAACAGTGTAGCCATTCAGTTCCTGCTTTGGTTTGTACAGCTAGACAAACTTTCTAAGTCTAGTATAAACTTGCTAAAAGCTAGGTAATGCAGCAGGAAATTTTTGAGTATGTTTTAAATTGTGCTTGTAAGACAAGAATCAGGAAACCCTTTCAGGAGATTATTGATATATCCAGTATAGTGTCAGCTGAGAACATGGCTTACCACGAAGTTCTTTATCTCTAAATCCCAATCTAAAGGGCTACTGTCCCAAATACTGTCTCTTCAGCTGTCCTGTCACCAAATGGAAGTGGATCTTTGTAAAATTTACCCGCTGTACTTTTATGAAGCCTTGTTGAGTTCATGGTGAGTTATTACTATTTTTGCATTTTGTAGATTAATTTTGGTCTGCAGCAAAATTTGGTTTCTTACACTTCTTTCTACTTGAAATGGAGTTTCAATGGAGGCCCTATAGTGAAAGTTGCAATATTAAGTTTAGAATAATTTTCTCAAACTAGGATTCCTAGCAGTGTTACCCTAAGTAAAAAAGGATCTTTACTCTGCTGTAGCTTAGCTATAGGGAGGCAGATAAAGTGTTTTCCCTTACAAAAGTTCTCAGGTCCAAGAAGTGGAGGTCTTTTTTTTATGCTAAGACTTTTCTGAAGTAACTTGTTGATAACTTTAATAAAGGCCACTTAAGAGTGTTGTTTTTCAAGGACTCCTAAAGTGAAACTAAAAATAGTCATTTTGGGAATGATTGCATATATCAATTTGTATTATGTGTTAAATTACTATGCTGTGTGCTACTTTAGTGTTTTGGTAAAATGGAGAATTAAAATCTGTTCTTTAGCATAATAAATACATCTTATTTTAACATGTGTTAAAAAAAAAAAAAAGAAAATGGCCATTCTCCCAAAATTGTTATACAGATTCAATGCAATCCCAATGAAAATACCACTAACATACCTCATAGATTTAGAGAAATCAATCCTAAAATTCATCTGGAACCAGAAGAGACCTAGAACAGCAAAGGCAGTTCTGGGCAACAAAGGCAAGGCAAGAGGCATCACAATCCCTGACTTGAAGTTATACTACAAAGCTACCGTAATAAAATCAACATGGTATTGGAATAAAAACAGACCTGAAGATCAATACAAAGGACTAGAAGATACAACTATGAACATACTCAACCACCTTATCTTTGATAAAGGGGCCAAACATGTTCACTGGAAGAATGATAATCTCTTTAATAAATGGTGCTGGAAAAACTGGCTATCCATATGCCGAAAAGTAAAATTAGACCCATGGCTGTCACCATGTACTAAAGTAAAATCTAAATGGATCAAAGATCTCAATATTAAAACAGAAACACAAAATCTGTTGCAAGACAAAGTAGGTAAAAATCTTGAAGACATAGGTGTTGGTAGAGAATTCATGAACACAAACCAAACTGCATGGGAAATACTTCCCAGAATCAATAACTGAGATCACATCTTATTAAAGAGTTTCTGCATGTCCAAAGAAATCTCCAGCAGAGTGAAAAGAAAACCCACAAACTGGGAAAAAATCTTAGTGAACTGTCCCTCAGACAAAGGACTTCTGCCTAGAACTTATACATATGAAGTAACAAAGCTGAAGCAAGATGATATAAAAATCCTAAATAAACCAATATCAAACAATGAAATCTAAGATTTAACTAAAAACTTACCAAAAAAAAAAAAATTACCAACAAAGAAAAACCCAGGCCCTGATGGATTCACTACTGAATACTACAAGAAACAATTCAGTAGAGAATCCTAACACCATTGATGAGCTCATCAATGAATTTTAAAAGGAAGCAATACTCCAAAATTCCTTCTTGGAAGCAAGCATTACCCTAATACCAAAACCAGAGAAGGATTCGGTTAAGAAGAGAATTACAGGCCAATTTCCCTAATGAATATTGATGAAAAATCCTCAGTAAGATCCTAGCAAACAGAATTCAGCAAATCAAGAAGATTATACACCATGATCAAGTGGGATTCATCCCAGGAATGCAGGGATAGTTCAACATACATAAATTCAGAGATGCAATATACCATATTAACTGAGCCAAGAAAAGTTATATGATCATTTCATCTAAATAAAAAAGAACAAAACATGGATGTCCACTGTCTCCACTCTTATTCAACATAGTCCTGGAAACTTTAGCTGAAGCAATTAGACAAGAGAAAGAAGTAAAGTTTCTTGTTCCTGATTTTAGAGTGAAAGTTTTCAGTTTTTGTCCATTTAGTGTGGTATTTGTTGTTGGTTTGTCATAGATGGCTTTTATCAGATTGAGATAAAGACCATCTATTCCAATTTTCTGTAGGGTTTTTTTTTTATTTGTCATGAATGGGTGTTGGACTTTGTCAAAAGCTTTTTCTGCACCTATTAAGATGATCATACACACACACACACACACACACACACACACATATATGCAAAGACCTGAACAGAATCCTGTTGCAGAAGATATAATATCAAGAATCAGTTAATGAGATCACACCAAAGTAAAGGTTCTGCGTAGCAGAGGAAACAGAGTGAAGAAACAGCCCACAGAATGGGAATTCTTTTCTCCAGTTACTCCTCAGACAAAGGACTAATACCTAAACTACATAAAGAACTTAAAAATATTCTACCTCCTAAATTTAAAGACCCAGTCCAAAAATGGGCATCTGAAATGAATACACTTCTCAAATGAGGAAATATTAATGGACAATAAATACATGCAAAAAATGCTCAAAATTGCTGAAGAAATGCGAATTATATACTACAAACATGTACTAATAAAAAGTTTTAAAATGAAAATGAACAACCAAAAAAAAAAAAAGGCTAGTCTTTGGGTTAACTCTAACTTCTCCAAATTTAAGAGAAAATTTAGCAGTGTGGCATTGCATATCTGTAATATCAGCATTTGGGAGGCTGAAGAAATTTAGACAGGTTATACAACATTTAAACTTACTGTTTAGACAATACTTCATGTTAAAACATTTTGTGCTCTACGAAAGGATATAATTCTTGGTCTTATCTTTAGTTCCATCATAATTTACAGTTTTTTCTGTGAAATACTCTGCTGGAAATATTTTTTTAACAGTAGCAAAGTTTCCTTAAAGGTGGAAAAGAAACAGAAGGAAAAGCAGAAGAAAAATAATTACCTTTTGTTCTTTGTTTTATTTTGCTTGATTTTTTGAGGTGGGGGATAGTAGTGGAAACTGAACTCAAAACCCTTACACTGAGACATCTTCAGCCACCACATTTAGGCAAGGGTTTGCCTTCAGGAAGAAAGTTCCCAGCCTATATCCTTTAACTGCTAGGTGTACACACTTAAAATTATTAAAACATTTTATATTTTTGTCATTAATTTTTATTACTAAATAACTTGTCTTTAATCCTAATAGTAGGTAAAAAGATAAGGAGCCTTTTAAATAACCTGAATTATGTCTGGAAGTGAAATAAGTCTGAATATTCTGCTGACTACTTCAAAACTGTGCTTTAGTTTTTAATTAGTATTTTTCCAGCTTATGTCCTCTAAGGAACTATTTTCCTGCACTAACTTTTGTTAGTACAACACCTAAATGAGAGTCTAGTATTTGCAAATAAGGTTTCAGTATTTTCAAAACAGACGTATTGAACATATTAAGAACTTGATGCCAATTGTATTTACAATGTTACGTTTCCTCCCATTTTATAAGAAACATGGGGGGAAAGGCATATCACATTTGAAAGTTCAAATGAACTCAATATTTCATCTTGACATTCAGATTCCAAAAAGGAAATCTCACTGCCTAAATCACATACTTCTTAGTTTTCAACAAGGCCAATGGACTGACATGAAGATCACATATGCACACAAAAAGAAAACTTTGTAAATTAAAAAAAAAACTAGTGCCAGGGATATAGCTCAATGGCATAAGCACCTCACTGGCAATTGCAAGGTCCTGAGTTCAATTTCTGGTACCAAAACAAAACAAAAACTAACATACTCTCTTATATTTGGCAATTATTTTTAAAATTTTCCAAATCATATCTTTCAAGATTTAAAAACATTCTTGGCTTTTTACAAAGTATAAACTGTTACATTTCCTAACACATGAGATTTCCAACCCACCTGACTCTAAGTTTACCTTGTGTCTCACTGTCCTGAGTGCTAGAGATCCCAGGCTCCCATCAGCATCAACTGCACTGTTCTCAGCTCCTCACTTCTGAAAGTTACCAAGGAGATATATGCTATCTTCATAGCCTACATGATCACAAAGACTACATATTAATTCTGGGCTTTTATATACCACATATTTTGGTTGCATAAACATTACAAAATAAAACTCTAGCAAATGTTTTTTTCAGAATGGGGACTGAACCCATTCTGAACCAAAGGGCTTTGTGCTAAGCTATGCTCCCAGCTCTTTCATTATTTTGAGACAGGGTCTTTCTAAGTTGGCCTGGCTGGGCTCAGACTTTCCACCTTCTTGCTTCATTCTCCCAGAATGCTAGGATTATAGCTGTGGTCCATTGTCTTGGTTACTTTTCTCTCCTTACTGGGACAAAATATCCAATACCCAAAATGAAGGAAGGAAAGATTTAGCTCACTGTGGAGGTTTCAGTCCATAATCAACTGGCTCCAAGGTAGGATGGCATAGCATTGGGGCAACACTTCATGGCAGCAGCCAGGGCAAGGAGGAAAACAAGCCTCTCCTCCTCCTGTATATTGTATACAGGCCACCCCCCCATTCCAGGGTGGGTATAGCACTCAAAAAATAAATCTCCTTGGCCACTTTTGCACAGGCTGAGGGTATTTACAAAGTAAGAACCCTGGTTCTCTGCTGAGTCTCTGTCAAACTTCTAAACTTCTTGAGTTGATTCAATGTATTAACCATAACAGCTATCATACTCAGCTTCTAGCAATTTTTGATAAAATTATCTGTAATTTGAATCTTACAAAAATTCCAACAACCGAAAGCCAAATGATTGTGAAATGTATTTAAAAAATACAATAGATAAATAACTAGAAACTAATCAGTTATTACAACATTAAAGTAACCTGTAAGGTTCAAATGGAAAACGTTCTACACATTCATACTGATTTTCAAATCATATAGGTCCTTCTTGAACAAGCTTATGACACGTAATAACAATGTTATAACAATGTGTTATAATTACAATTCTACTACATTGATTTATATTTTTACATAAAATTTTAAATTCACACTTATCCTTAATATAAAAGTCTAAATTCCTGGTTTCAAATTTCATGTCCAAGACTCCAAAGTTTGGGTCCCACAACCCAGCATCCGAGGAAGTGAATAATAGCTCTTCAAATCTGCAATAAATAATGCATCCAATAAAACTACACTGCAAAAAATGGGAAAGAAGCAAAATGGAAAAAGTAAAAGTTTAAGAAACAGAGCCTGAAGAATTTGTGGTAGAAAAAGTACTAGACTTAACATGTAGTAGGTGGGAAGGTATTTTCTGCAGTGGGATTCACAGATGCTGACAATACATGGGAACCCAATGAGAATTTAGATTGTCCAGAGTTAACTGAAGCATTTAATTCTCAGAAAGCCAGTAAAGAAAAAGATTGTACAAAATGAAAATCTTTATCTGACAGTGAATCTGATGATAGCAAATCAAATTAAAAAAAAAGAGAGAGAGATGCTGCTGACAATCCTAGAGGGTTTGCTAGAACTCTTGATCCTGAACGAATAATTGGTGCCTGAGATAGTAGTGGAGAATTGAGGTTTCTCATGAAATGGGAAGATTCAGATTAGGCTGACTTAGTGTGGGCAAAAGAGGCAAATGTGAAACTTTTTTATGAAGAGAGACTAACAGCATTCTTGTCCAGAAGATGAAGCTCAATAACTTACATCAATAACATAATATATATATATATATATATAAAATATGGGTCTTGGTTTTGATTTACTAGTGTGAAAAAAAGCATTCTAATGAAAATCAAGTTTAATATGTTGGTTTTGAAACTAGTTATTTGGGAGAGTTGTTGAGTTTTGTTTGTTTTACATCTATAGCATTGGTTTCTTTGAACACATAAAAGCTTTTGTAGTTGAAAACAAAAGATTCCAAGGTTTTCAATCTGAAGTAATTGCAATTAACACAGGAGAAAAAGTTAACTACATTCTTTATTTTTTTCTCAGATGTACATTTATACTGTTTTCAGGACTTAACTTGATGTTAAGGTAATTTCAAAGGTGATTCCAAAAAGAAACACAGGAAGGAAAGCAGGAAAGGAAGGAAAAAAGGGAAGGTGGGAGAGAAAAAGGAAAAAAACAGAAAAACTGATTCCAGGACTCCAAGGAAAAGATGAAGACACGAGGATAGCTAAAGAGTCACAGTGTACAGATGTCACTGAGATGCCCTCAGTGTTTTCACACAAACCAGTTTCTTCCATGTGCTCTTGAGGGGCCGCTGTGCCTCACCTGGGATGCCAGCTCTGTGTGCTCTCACTCTTGAGTTTCTATTTTTATCCCTAGTACTTGGAGGTGGAGCCCAGACCTTCACACTGAGCTACATCCCAGCCCTTATTTTTATTTATTTATTTTAATTTTGAGACAAGATCTCTCTAAGTCACTCAGCTGTCCAGGCTGGGCTGGAAATTAGTCTTCCTGCCTTGGCCTCCAGTGCTGGCGTTGCAAGCATCCACCCCACATCTGGCTTGATTGCCATGTGTATCCCTCACCCACTCGCCCCATGGCATCCCTGACTATGCAGGTTGTTGGGATGGGTCCTTTCAGAATGCTGGGCATCCTAATGATGCACAGCATACCAGCGGTCTGAGGCCAAGTCTCTCTGGTCCCTAGAGATGATAAGCACCCAGAAACTTGTGAATTTGGCCCAGAGACAAAAATAAGGCCTACAGGGAAAAAATTTCCCTTTAGGGTTGGGTGAGGGCAACACAAACTCTGTCCCCATTGGAAGACACTGCCTTGCAAAGATTGGCAGCCCAGGTGGGCCCTGCCGGCTCCCTCAGCACCACAGGGCCAGATACAAGAGCCTGGGGTGCAGTGCTGCCTGCCCTGTCTGTGGCCCACCTCTCCCAGGCTCTGGAACTGCTCCCTACAGAAACTCTGTAGAAATAGGACCAAAGCCCACAGTTTTTTGTTTTTTTCTTATGTCCCCAGACCTTTAAATATTTTGAGTCAGTGTCTAGCTAAGTTGCCCAGGAGGGGCTGAAATTTGTTATCCTTTGCCTCAGCTTCCTGAGCCGTAGAATTACAGCCATGTGCCACCACTGTTGACTTAATTTTTTAAAATATGACTTGCTGCTTAATAAAATCTATCCAGAGAATGTGAGGGCAATATATATGCCCTGGAGCCAGGGACTAGTTCACCAAGATTTGTAATAACTTGTTTTCATTATACATGGGAACATCTTACAATTCCAGTCACATCCCCACTCTCTGCCCTGTCCTCTCCGACTATTCTGGGATCTAGAAGGGTCTTCTAATTTCAAATTTACTGCAAGTGTTTGAAAAGCAATTTCAGCCAGGTGTGGTAGTGCACCCTGTAACCCCAGCACTCCGGGATGCTGAGGCATGAGCATCTCAAATTCGAGCCCAGCCTGGACAACCTGAAACTTAGCGAGATTGTCTCAAAATAAAAAATTAAAAACACTCAGTGTGAAGGCCTGGGAGTCAGTACTGAGGAAAAAAAAAAAAAAATGAAGGTTTAAAAATGAGAGATCAATAGAAAATTAGGTAAAATATATTTATATTAACATTTTTTGAGTTATTTACTTATACACAGGGTCTTGTTATATAATTGCGGCTGGCCTTGAACTCACAATGTATACCGGGATGGATTTGTATTTGTGGCCATACTTCTACCTTACCTTCCAGAATGCTGAGATTACAGGCAGGTGCTTCTCACCCAGCCTGATTTGGAAAAAAGATACAAACACACACTTTGAAATCAAAGGGTATAGCAGTAAATAAGGTAAAAGAAGCATGTACATTAAAGTAGTTCACTTAATTGAAAGAGGAGCCTTCAGAAATGGAAAAATTAAAAAGAATTTTTTTGGTCTCTCACCTCTGGTCACAGAAGTGTTGGGGAATTTTCCCTTCCTGCAGCTAGCTCCAAAATAGGCTGTCCAGCTTCCCATCCTGCAGTCCAGGCCTGGTGCTGCAGATGGAGGCTCCTGGACCCTGTGGAGGGCTCAGCCTACTCACCTCAGATGCCCATCACGAGCCTGACCTGAGGCCTGAGCTTTTGAGGGGCTATGCACCAGGGTTCCTGGGGCTCAGTACCTTTTAGGGAGGCTTACAGAGCTCAGAGCCACTGTGTCAACAGTTTTCTGTAATGGATACATCGAAGGACCCAGAGGAAGAGCCAGGTGGAAAAGACCAAGCAGCATGGGGTCGAGCATAGGTGCCCATACCCGTTGTGGCTCAATGGCCTTTGCAGCCTGCCCATGCTCAGCCACGCACCGCCCCAGCCCCACAGGAACTGCACAATGCAGACCTACTTGACCCACTCAGCCTCCGGCCCTTTCCCTCCCCAGAGGCATGAGTTGTTAAGGGTTTCAGCACTAGAATTGAGCCTGGTCTTTCTGGAGCCCAGTCACTACCTTGGTGCTGTTCAGAGGGCCCTGGTAGCCAGTCATGAAGACACTCATCACCCTGGAGATTCCAAATGTTCTAGAAGCCTTTGTTTTTCACCATCTGGGAGGTGACAAATGGTGCAGAGAGGGGATGGACTTCCCTTATCCCCTTATTTAGCTAAGGCTAAATTATTCACTTTTTCTGAAATTTCTTTTTTTCTACTGTAATAAAATCCACACACACACACACACACACACACACACACACACACACATTTCTGCTTCTGCTCTGGCTTCAAGTATTGCAAATGGAGATGGATGCTGACTCATGACAGCTCAGCCCCCACACTGTCTCCACAGTGGTTCTGGAACCATCCTGCAGATAATCACTCAACAGAGACTGCAATCTGAACTTTCAATTCTTTTCTCAGCCTAAGGAGTCACAGCTACTAGTCACACCTGGGTGTTCAAAGGATTAAACAATCAATACTTATCGTGCTGAAAGCTATGATGTTTGGTAAGTATATTAAATGCAGTTGCAGTGTTTTGAGTTTTGTTGTTTTTCTGCTGCACTAGGGATTGAACTCAGGACCTCTGCACTGAGCTTCCTCTAAAGCCCTTTATTTATATCTTGACACAGGGTCTCACCAAATGGTCAAAATGCCAGGCGGGGCCCCCGGAGTGCTGGGACTCCAGATGAGCACCTCCATGCCCAGGTGTTAAAAGGCCTTTTTGATTTACGCTATTTTCAACTTACAATGGAATTATCAGGATGTAACTTCACTATAAGTCAAGCACCTGTATAGTTAATTCTCTTTATTCATGGTATAGTGAGTCCCAACTTCCAAATGAGTTCTACTCTGGGAGAATGTAAGTCAGATTCATTCCTAAATCTGACAAGTCTTACACACCTTTGACACAAGTACACAGTGTAAAGGAAAAAAAAAAACACCAAAGCACACACAAATGCTGTAAATGAACTATTTTTACTTCTGCAGGTACCTTAACATGGTGGTGTAGTGCAGAGCAACAGCTGGCATATCAGGGACCACAGGGATAACCTGGCAAACGCATTCCCAGCTGGAGTGGTGGGGCTGAAGGGTCATCAGCCACAGGAAACAAAAGGGTGAGATGGAACTGGCCACACCTGGTGCCAATGATGTGGGTTTTCTGATGGACTCAGTTCTGCCTGCCCTCTTGAGAAGGACCCAGTAATGTCTGAGGAGTGGCTCTTTATTTTCTCACCCTAAATGACTCTGTAGCACCCGACAGTGTTCTGAATGGTTGCTGCTACTTTGTGTCATTCTACATTGGGGTCATAGCCTCAAAAACTAACAGTGCTTCTTCAAGTAAACAAGACCCCCTTGCCATGTCCTGTGCTGGGGATCGTTTTGGCTTTGGCCTTTCGGCTCCATCTTTCAGCTCTCGTCTTTTTGCTGGGCTCCAATCCTCTCGGGTCCTCATTGGTCAGCTCCTTGCACTCTGAAGCAAGGCATTCAGTAAAGTTATCCCCCTGCAGATATGGTTCTGACTTCTCACCAGGGGTCACTAAGCTGTTGAAGCCTCTTTGGACTCCTCAGCCATCTTCTCAAGTTCATGAATTTTATGTGCAAACTGAAGCAAAGGTTCCTCCAAACCCCATTCATGCTAATGGCTGAAGCTTCATGCCAAGCCAAACTGATGTTTTTTATGGACTTGTAGATCTTGCAGTCCAGTCCTAACAAAATAAGTTACAAGGTTGTTTCTATTTCATCAGTTGCCTTCACTACTTGCCAAAGGGTATGATGCAAGTATTTCCTGAAAGTTGAAACAGTTCCCTGGTCCACAGGCAGGATGAATGTCACAGTATTCAGTGGCATGCACTCACTGCTGTGATGCTAGAGTGGAAGTTATCCATGAAGCTGAATGTGCTACTGCACATCTATCATCCCAGCACTCAGGAGGTTGAGGCAGGAGGATCGCTGTGAGTTCCAGGCCAGGCTGCACTACACAGTGAGTTCCAGGACAGCCTGAGCTACAGAGTAAGACCCTAACTCCCCTCCCCACAAAAAAGTCATCCATGAGTTGGGGGTGACCCAGTGCATTGCTAAAAAGCAAAAGAATGTCAAATGTGCAAACTTTCTTCAAAAGATTTCTCAAGCTTAGTGTCCTGGTGCACATCTGTGATCCCAGCACTCAGAAGGCTAACGCAGGATTACTGAGTTCCAGGACAGGCTGTGCTACATGGTTAGTTCAAGGTCAGCCTGAGCTACATAACAAGACCCTGCCTCAAAAAACAAGCGAGCAAAGTTTTCTCTCTGGGATAAAGTGATGAAGAAAAAACCAGCCCTAGAAAGTGATCCGTGTATCCCAGGTCTTGGAGCTACTCCCCCACAAAACAAACAAGCCCCTGACTGTGTTCCTGAGCGTGGTTGGTTCTCTGAATGGTGAACCAACAGGGATTTGGTTTCACATCACCAAGCACTGCCCTGAGTGAGGGTGTCCTTTGCTGCTCTGAAGACTGGAGTCACTTTTCCCCTTCACTGCTGTACTGTTCTGGCATCCTTTTTCCAGGACAGCCCTACTCATGAAAACCTGTTAGGATAAACAATTACTTTCATCAGTAATTTCTCTAATTTCTGGTGCTGAAAGTTCTCAGGCAGCTTTGTGTTAGCATTCACAGCCTCACCACTCACTTTCACGCTTGAAGGCTGGATCTCGACTTCACTCCAAAATCATCCATGGCTGGCAGTGAAAGATGTACCCTGTCCACCCCATGTTTTCTTGAAGTCTCTGAACAGCCTTTCAGGTTTTCCTTGAATAAGCATTTAGCTGATGCTGAGTCTGAACTCACACAAAGAAGTCTCTTCATGTCCTGTATCACCTCAGCAATGCTTTTTGGGTATTATTGTTGACTTTACTGGCACAGCAGACTTCGCATATTCCACGATTCTGTCTTTGTTCTTTAGAATCTGCCAATGGTGAAACAATTCACAGGGATGAATCTGCCATCATTTCAGCTTGGTCAAATCTCTCACTTATCTTCACTTTTGATTCTGTAGTTATACTGCTTTGTACTTCTTATCAGTGCCCTCCACATCACCACTGCTTTTTGTCCTGGTTTGACACCCTGGGCTCCAACTGAGCACTGTTACCATTGTACACTATCACACTGCACAGCAGGCAGATAGCAGCACACAGGTGAGCTATTTCTGCAATTTGTTCTCATCTATGAATGTTGTATCTGTGGAAGTTTGCAACTCACATGTCTGGGACTTACTGCAGTGATGCAATGGAAAGCAGAAACACTGAAACAATACCCAGGATTTGGAGACAGATTTATTTACGTCAATGGGCACCGATCAGGATCATTCCCAGAATATCAGGCCCCGATCTCTGGTGGTCTAGGGATAAGCTTATATGGGATAAGCAAGCAGGAAGTACAGAGGCAGAATGGCTGGTCAGTTGGGGTTGATTTATACAACGTGCATCATCGTGAGTTTCTAAGAAACAAAAGTAACAGGAACTATAATGAACCTGGGCAACTAAGAAACTGAAGTGTAGTGGCTGGAGAGAAGTGGGGCATCTTCTGCTATAGTTACACTGTACAAACGCCTGCAAAGATCAACAGTATCATTGTTCTGGGGCAAAGTGTCATATTTTTGTTAATGGATCAATGTTATTGGTTCACTAACACTGAACTCTCCTAACAGCATATATATCCTTACTTTCTCCTTATGTATTTCTGTCTTCTTAAGCTCAGAAACGTTAGGTACTCTGGAAGTTTGTGGAAGTCACCTTAAATAGCAAAATCACGGGCAAAAAGCAAAGAAATGAGAAAATCATGGTACTAAACCAACTGTGAAAAGGACACACATCTAATGGTCAGTCTGAAAAATATTAAACTCTACCAAGGTCATAATTCATGTGACTCAGATTTCTGTCCACAAACGACCCTGAAAGCACTGTGAACTACTGATACCAGGGACATAAATTTCAGCATGTAGTTACGTTTGCAAATAAGAAACCATAAATAATGAAGACTGACGAAACCAAAATTCCAGTTCCTTCATTGTGATTAGAAGCAGGTGCCTCAATGAGGTACTCAGACCTGGACTAGAAAATCAAGAAAAGAATCCAGCCTCACCTGCTGCATTTCCCCTCTAAATTCTCAGCAAGCTACAGAAATATGACAACCCAAACTCTTACTACTGAATGTTTGTTCTTTATATTAAAAACTTTGTACATGGATGAGTGCAGTGGTGCATGTCCATAATCTCAGCACTCTCGTGAGGCTGAGGCAGGACATTAAAATTCAATCACAATCTGGACAACCTCAAGACTAAGGAGACACTGCCTTAAAGAAAAAAAAGCACGCGGCGGGGGTGGTGGTGGTGCTGGAGATATAAATGCCCCAAAGTAATGCCCAGGGTTCAATCTCTAGTACCATAGAATACAGATCATTGTTGTAGGCCGACTGTTGTAGTCAAGGTCTACAAGGCAACAGGCTTAATACAGGATACATAATTTATGAGATTATTTTATAATATTCACCCCAAAATTCAAATACACAAGAGTACAAGAGATCTATCCATGCACTAGAGACCCAAAGAATCCAGTTGAGGGCTTGGATTCCACACGCAATGTCTTATACAACAGGAGGCCCAGAGCCCACAACAATGACTCATGCAAGTCTGTATCAAGGATCTGTTTTAGGAAGGCCCCATTGTCAGCGATGGACGCTGTAAGTCTGCTCCACCATGATGAAGGATCTTTGCCAGCAGGCTGAGGTTCTGCATTGGAGCCAGGAAGTGATGATCAAGGTGAGGACCAGAGCTCCCCCAAAGAGAACCACAGCCGTCCTTGCTGACAGGGAGGACCCAAGATCTTTTGAATTTGACAACAGCTGAGACCATATAGAAAAACCCAACATGGTAAGATTCTGCAGAAGGATCAACAGCATAGCATCTTCCCTTCCATTTTTTGTTTTTTGGGGGAACAGAACACACCCCAAAAAAACACAAAACACTGATCGTTATCTTTTTATGCTGTTGGCAACAATTCTCAAGTGGGCCTTTCACACCCAGGGCCACACTGAGTTCAGGTGGGTGTCACAAGTTAACCATTAGTTAATCCACATCAATTAAGAGTCCATAGACACCATGCAAAAAAATGACAAAGTGTACCTCAGTTTTTACTTTATTGTAAAACACTGAAATGGGATGACAGTGTGCCTCAGACTTGTCCATATTCTAATTCAATGAAAATTAGCAATTTCCTCAAATGCTTATCAAACTTATTCCTAAATATTTCAGTAACAATTTTATTATTTTCAAATTAAGTAGGCAAGCAACAATTTATACTGCCTGTCAATTTTTCCTACATTAAGTCTCTATCACATATCTACCAGACTACTTAATTTTTCCAAATAATTAACAGTTCTCAGTGGGCTTGACCCACTGAGTGGGTGTGACCCACTGGTGGTACACACATCAGTCTCATCAGGCAGCTTGAATCACTGGTGGTCCAAATGAGTCTTAACACCTCAGTCAATGAAGACTGACTAAAGCTAAATTTAGTCTTTTTTACTAGTAAAATTAGTAAAGTCTATAAATGGACCAAAATCTAGCTAGCTGCTTGAATTTGAGTAATTACTGCCTACAGATACTATTCATAACAACTTAAAAACTACAATTAACAAATTCATTTCATTAAAAGAAATTTAGTCATGTATTCATCAGTAATCATATATTTATAAGTAATTCAGTCTCCAAATTTTAACATGGATATATTGCCAGTACCCCACTGCTAGTGTGGATAATATGCATTTACAATTGCTGCACCACGAATTAGCTGATTACAACTGTTTTACACTGTTGTAATGCTTTCCTTGAGAAACTAATAAAATGACATCTGGTCTGCTAAATTAATGCCTTTCCATTAATCAGAGAGCCTTTAAGATGTGATATGACCTACCCAGTGGAAAGGTCACCACACACCACCCACAGTTCAAGCTAGCAGGAACCACTTAATTCAAATGAGAGCTACCAGGCAACAAGACATGCTGAAATGAATTACAGACCTGTCCTGAACATGCTACAATCACCTCTGTGATAGGCAGCTAATGTTCATTTTCTTGCTTTGATTAAATAAACAATGCTTAAAAATCTACTTCAGGCTCTAACAGTATGTACCAGTACTCTGCACTGCAGTTGTTAAACTCAGAAACAGAAATAGATAGTTCTTCTAGTCTTCACAGCTGTGCTGGAGATGTTACATGAGGGAGCCGTGCATGTACCACTCTACCGCACAGACTGGGC
Organism: Hydrochoerus hydrochaeris; assembly: GCA_004027455.1. Classification (NCBI taxonomy): domain Eukaryota; kingdom Metazoa; phylum Chordata; class Mammalia; order Rodentia; family Hydrochaeridae; genus Hydrochoerus; species Hydrochoerus hydrochaeris. The sequence continues at coordinate 119,418 of PVLA01004307.1, read as the reverse complement.
CTTTTCCCCGGCTATGCCTGGGTCAACCTCAATGTGTGTTCCACACGGTTTCCCTGCCTCTGTCATCAGAGGACCTTCAGGGGAGTCAATGAAGGTTCTCAGCACGTGAGACCGAGTTTTCCAAAGAGAAAACCACAGCCAACTGTTTATCAGATACTCTCACAGGAATGGTCTTCCCTACCCCATCAGAATATTTAAAGTCACCTCAATGGATCCTCTTCCTTTACAAAACTTTAATGAATGAGACTTTTTAGTACAATTTGACATTAGTTTCTGATCTCATTCTTCAGTTATGAAAACTTGAACAAGTTGTAATTTTCTAAACAGGGACAACACTTGGTTCCACTTTTATACTTTTTTGTAATTAGACATATTACATTTCTAGCACTTAAAAGATGTTCATTACTGTCAAATAGATCAGGCTTGCATTTATTTATTTATTTATTTATTTAGTACTAGGAATTGAACTCAGGACCTTGCATTTGCCAGGTAGGCACTTGAGCGGCTGAGCTATATCCCTGGCCCTAGGCTTACATTTTATCCCACAGTCTTCATAGTTTATGTTTTTAAAATAAAAGCAAATTAAATGATTTATAAATCTACATACACTAGCAATTGTTTCAAAATTACTGGAAATCACATCATTTTCTTGATATGAACTTGGCATAAAAGGCGGCAAAGAGGTCTTTATAAGGAGTGTCTGAATGTGACTCGGTCAGTGGTATTCGGCAAAGTCGGCGAAACCGTGGAGAACACAGCAGCAGATTCTGTGCAAGGCCCATGAGGCTGGAGCACAGCCAGTAGAAGGCAATTGACTGAGAAGAGAGGGTGCGAATGTTAGTGCCTGTTCCTGTTCAAGGATACCAAAGCCTAGAGACAGTCAGTCCCAGGACGGAATTCTGAGAACAGGCCTGGTTTATGAAAGACATGCTTTTTAAATCAGTTATTTTGAATCCAACCCTTCACTGAAACACAACTGGCCTTATTTTATTTCATCTGCATTTCTTCAGTTATAAATGGACTTGTTTCTCCCCCAAAATGCAGTGAATCTGCACTGCTGCACCTTTACATGCTGTCTTACGTTTTTCTTGTTGCTGAGACAAAATACCCCACATCTACAGTTAAGAGGTTTATTCAGCTCAGTTTGTAGAGGTTTCAGTCCAAACTCAGCTGGGTCCAAGGCAGGGTGGCAGGGCAGAGAGCAGCTCATGGCAATGTGAGACAGGAAAGGCAACAAGAGCAAAAAGAGGACATGGGCCCCTTTCTGCCCTGTTCTCTTATCCAAACTGCTGGGACGAGTGGTGTGCCAATCCAGTCAGTGGACAGAGCCAGCAATCACCCAGTCTCAATTCCAGCACCCTTAATCCAAGCAATGAACCGTGACTCAACCACATACCACCAGATTCAGCTATCTCCAAAAAAAGTACCACCTAAATCTGCACGAGGCTTTGGGGAGACACAGAGATACAAACCATAACACAGGGTATTTCATAATACTACCATTATGTGGAAAGTGCTTTAACAGGCTCTCAATGTTATTTCATTAATTCTCACAGACATTATGGTATCTATGTAGAGATGAGGAAAGTTACTTTTTTTAAAACAGCATTACAAACAGTGTCATGTCCAAATGACAGCCTGATGCCCACAAGACACTGCTTCAGATTCCTAAAATAAGCACTGTGAAGTACTTCCACATTTTCTGGGATAACCTTAACTACTAGCAATCTCTTTTATTTTGCTTGCAACAGGGTGTCTCTAAGTAATTCAGACTAACCTTGAACTCACTGTGTAGCCCAAGGTGGCCTGAACTCTTGCCAATTCTCCTGCCTCAGCCTCCTAAGTGCTAGACTCATAAGCATGCACCAGCACACCTAGAGACAACTAAATTCTACTTAGTGGTCTATGTGTTGCTGGTTTTGAGTAAAGAAGGAGATGCATCAGAGACAGCTCCTCCCTTCATGGTAAGTTCTAACGAATCTTCAGGAAATATGTAACAAACTGCAGCAACTACAAACACCACCATTCCCTTTTCTATTTCCGTCCAAAACTGATTAAGGCATAAACAAGGACAACTATACCATCTCATAACATTGTTATAAGATTAAATTATATGAACTCATATGGGCCGATGCAAAGCTTTGCTTCTTTTTTCAGTGCTAAATTTCTTGGTCCAGGCTACACAGGAAGAAAAAGCTCAATGCATCAATTAATCAAACAGGGCAAATACCATAGTCATAGTATCATGGAGGGTGTTTTACAAGATTAAATATCACTTTGGGTCAGAGACAGATTAGTTCTCTCAGAATTTGAAAGGAGTAAAGGATCCAGCATTCAGAAGTTCAACAGACGGGCCCTTCATGCTCAGGACAGAGGGTTGACCACGTGTTACTTACTGAAGGTACAGTCGCAGCCACGGGAACCATTAGCACTGACATGGCACGCACAAAGTACGTGACACACACCTGGAAACGGGTCATCCCAAGTCTTTGTAGAGCAAAAAGCTGAAGTGGTAGAACACACACAAAATGATTTTTTTTTTTTTTTTGGTCTTTTTGAGATAGGGTCTTGCTATGCTGTTCAGGCTGGCCTTGAGCTCACTTTGCAGCCCAGGCTGGTCTCAAACTCACAACAATCCTCCTGCCTCAGCCTCCCGAGTGCTGGGATTACATGCGTGAGCCACCACACAATGATTATTAAAGCCATACAAAATCAGACAAACTTTATAATACACGTGAATTTTCTGACCAGTCTCTACATTTTAATAAAAGTAAAAAACAAATAAAAACAGCTGAGCTGTTGTTCAGTGGTAGAGCATTTGCCTAGCACGTGCAAGGCCCTAAATGCAATCCCCAGCTCGGCAGAAACATAAACAAATAAGTAAAAACCAATGAATCTGTATGACTGACTGACTACTCATCGTTTAAAAAAACTTAGACCAGACATTACAGCACATGTCTGTGATCCCAGCCTCCGAGTGGAGGCTGAGGCAGAAAGATTGCTGTGAATTTGAGGCCAGCCTGGGCTGCTCGGTGAGCTCAAGGTAGATGGAATTCCATAACCAAAAATTTTTTTGTTTTTTTTTTTTGAGACAGGGTCTCACTATGTACCCCAGGCTAGTCTCAAACTCAGTGATTCTTCTGCCTCAGCCGCCAGAGTCCTGGGATTCCACCATGCCCAGCAAAAGACCCGAAAGGTTTGTAATCTGGCTGCACAGTGTAAAGGACAGCAGCTGTGATTCGTGAATCAGTTTTTCAGGTCACAACTCCAGAGCCATGCTGGCTGGGGGAGAAGGCAGCCTCCACTGTTAGTGGCCACAGGACCTCAGCACATTTTACCTTTCTGTGCCACTTTCCTCTCCTTAAAACAGGGTAAAAATGCTCTTATATCCCTGCATCTCACAGGGTTGCTCTAAGAATGAGATAACATATCTGACTTGCTTTCAGAAACGCCTGGCGCACTCTGCCTGTCATCCACCGTGAGTGGCAGAGAAGAACAGGAGAGTGTGGACTCCACCGCCCAGACCTGAGCCTCACTTGTCCTCTGCCAGTCACTCAGAGGACCGGTCATATCCAGGCTGTGCCTGGTGCTGAGACACCTTCACTAGAGATCTTCAACACTATCATTTTCATTTTCCACATTTGAAAAAATATAGTCCACACGAACAAAACTATGGAATATAATACTGTTCCCAAACAGGACCAACGGACTTGAGGTCTGTCCCATTTCAGCTGAGATAAATAATTTCTAAAACTTCTTCTAGGTCAGTGCACGCTAAGTGCAATCTAAGAACAGTGCTCTATGAAAGTAGAGGTTTGCTCTCCCTAAACTGTTGCTCAAGGTAGCAGGGGTAACAAATGAGCAGGTGGTGACCAGAAGACACTCTCTACCCACAGGCTTATTTAGAAAGAAGGTCAGTAAGTTTTGTAAGGTCACTTAGCAACAAAATGGCAATCAGGTATGGCTGTTCCCTATCCACAAATTCAGACTAATAAACACATTCATAAAATACAACTCTATTGTGAGAATAAAACTGGATGTATTAGGCATCTGAATTACTATCTTCAAAGCAAACTGTAAGACTAAGTGTATTACCCGGGGTAGTGGCATATACCCTGGGAGGCTGAGGCACAAGGAACACAAATTCCAGCCCAGTCCTGGCAATTTAACAAGTCAGATTGTTTCTCAACATAATATGTTAGAAAAGAACTTGGAATTTAGCTCAGTGCAAAGGCACTGGGTTCAATCTCCAGGACCAAGGGGGGAAAAGAACAGAAAGATATTAAAATGGAATTTTAGAGTGGAAAGAGATTCTGGAAGTCTCTTTGGAAGTCAGAGCTCATTTTTAATTAAGAGAATTCCAAACACAGAGTATTTACGGGACTGGCCTAGGTCAGGGCTGATACAGGATCAGAATCCAAGGAGTCTGAGTAATGCCTCAGAGATACATCCAACTGAAATATGTATATCTGAGGCCAGAACAACAGTAACAAAAACAAAAAAACAAAAACCAGGGTTGGGGATACAGCTCAGTGGGACAGTGTTTGTCTGGCAAGTATGACACTCTGGATTCAATCCTGAGCACTAAAGCACACACCCCACAACAAATTCCATTTCAAACAAACCACTGACCTCCACTATCAGTAAGTTGACGACACCCACAGAGATGGGCAAAATCCAAGTAGAATCTGACATGGTGAGATCTGGAAACCACAAAACTCCACCCACAGTTAACTGCTCCTGAACAGAAAAACCTGGTGAAACAATTTTATAAATAAAACAACAGAATTCCTAAAAACAGCACAAGCATAAAAAAACATAAGCAATTCCTATAAGGCACCCCTCACGATGATGATCTGTATTGGGTTTATTTAGGTTATTTTCCTTAATATAAATACCCTCCCCAGCACCCCTAAAAAAAACATGAGGTGTTTTTCCCAGCATAGCCAATCTGTTTACACTTAAGATTTTAAATGCTATTCCCTTTTGTAGTATACATGCTGCCCAACAAACAAAAATTCTACACTTTATTTTTGTTTTGGTACCGAGGATCAAACTTACGACCTTGCACTTGCCAGGCAGGCACTGTGCCACTGAGCTATACCCCCAGTCCTAAACTTTGAAAGGAAGACAGCAATTATAGAAACTATGAAGCCAGCCATGGTGGCACACCTGTCATCCCAGCAGTTGGGAGGCTGAGGCAGGAGGACTGCCATGAGTTCAAGACCAGCCTGAGCTACACAGTGAGAACCTGTCTCAAAAGAAAAAGAAACTGATTTTTTCCTTCCCTAAAGTGCAACAATGTTGGAGACCTCCTTTTGGAGAAGAGGACCTCTATAATAGTTACCTTCTGAATGTGCTACCCCTGTACTCAAATTCCGGAGGGCAACAGACATGAAGATCCACACTGGAAGTTGAATCCAGACCAATACAGTGGCTTTGAAAGGGTGACAGTTATCCCGAACATACAGCTCTGAAACAAGCCTCCTCATATTCTTTAGATAAATAAGCCTACAGTGAGGGAAGAGGAAAAAAGGGAAATAAAAAATTTCATTTAACTATTGGTAGTTGTTTCTTCCCCACAGCACAAACACACCATGCTGACCAGTTAAGTTTCAGTGGGGGAAATAACACCATGGCCACACTATGACTACAACCAGTCAAAGACCTTAGCTGCAAGCACCCTGCACTCCCATCTCTGCACACCAGCCAAACTCCAGCAACAGATGTCTTTATCTTTTGTATCTTTTGTAGCAATGTGTTTCTGTCCTGGGCCACACACCAGTGTGGATGCGGACCATGAAAAGGGCCTACCATTTCCAATCCACTCTTTCACAATGATCCTTTCAATCTGTATTCCATATCAGTTACTTCTACCCTTGTCTTTAGTCTCAAGGATCAAATGTTCAGTCTTACTTTTAACTGTCTTACATCACCATTCTGTACAAAGCAAGCAAGCCATCACCCAGTTTTGCTGAATTTAATCAAATTCGAGTGTACTGAATTAAGACACACTAACAGCCTCTCTCTTCTTCCCAGTTTACAACCTGTTACTTCTCTACTCACCTGTATATTTTGGTCCCTTGAGGGAATTTAGATCAATGAATCAGCCCTCCACATCAGCATATCTCTAGAAGAACCCGACCTAACAAACTGTTTGACCTTTAAGAAACTGCCAAACAGGCAAGAAGTCCTCAGATATACTTCCCTTGACAGCTACTGCCTGGGTAAGGATGGATATAGTTGCCTTTGTAGCTTCATTCACCACTAATTCACTGTCATCATCACTGGATTACAAGTCTTTCCTTCAGTGTGCTAGAGTCCCTCAAGTAAAGGAACAGTGGGTCTGGTAGTCTTAGCAGTTAGGGAGCTGAGGAAGAATGTGATTGAGCTCAAAAGTTTGAGACTGCTGCATTAATCCTAGCACTTGGGAGGTCAAGGCAGGAGAATCGACATGAATTTGAGGCCAGCCTGTGCTACACAGTGAGTTCAAGGCCAGTCTGCACTACAAGGCTAGACTCTGTCTCAAAAAAAAAAAAGTTTGAGACTAGCCTAGGCAACTGAGCTAGATGCAATCTCAATAAAGGGCACGGTGGCACATGCCTGTAATCTCAGCTACTCCAGAGAGGCTGAGGCAGGATAATTACAAATTTGAAGCCAAACTGAGCAACATAGTGAGACCTGTCTCAAAATTAAAATTCTCTAGGATTGGGGATATCTTTCAGCAGAACACTTGCATAGTATGCAAAAGGTACTGAATTGAAAGCTCAGTACCACAAAAACAACAGGAATAAGTTCTTACTTTTGCTTGTCTATTTCTTTTCTTTTAGTCCAATATGTAAAACTATCATGATTCAGCAGCAACATATGAAATCAAAAGATAAAGGAACTAATTTCTTGCTAAATCTACAATATACAGAACATCTCCATTTATTTATATATTTTTTTCTATTTTTAGGTACCAAGGATCGAACTCAAGGCCTTGTGCTTCCCATGCAGGCACTTGTGTCAATGAACTATATCCCTGGCCCAGTATCTCCACTTATGCATAAAACTATTTACCTGGCAATTCTTTTGGACCAGCCCAACTGACGAGCACAAACTGCAACTTCTTGGTTAAGACGTTTGGCAATGTTTTTTATCTCTGGTTGCAAATTTTCCACCTAGCTAAAGAAAAAGAAGTTGTTATGAGAACATAAAGGATCTTTATCACAACGACACATAATTTTACACTCTATTCTCTCAACTCACTTAAAAATGTAGCTTACTCATCATATCAAGAAACTATAAACTGGGTGTGATGACACATGCCTGTGATTCCAACACTAGGCCGACACAGGATTCAGATATATGTAACACGCCTAATTCCCTGCGGTTATACAGGATCAAATATGAAAGCTGCACTCGAGGGTTTACTGCTCCTCCCTAATTTCCCAGTACAGTAAATGGAGAAAATAACACTATTAATATGCTTTGGGCACCAAACCAAAAATGAACTTCATTTTTTTCTCCCCTGTGCTAATTCTCTGCCTTCCTGATGCTATGGAATTCCTTCCTGTTTTATTCTTTTAAAATGACAATGGCCTTAAAAACATGAATGCCACTTTTTGAAATCCCACATTTGAAGAACACCATCAATGTCCTTATTGTTTTCAAATCACTTCAACCTTTGCTATCCACTGTACTTCAATATGGTAAAGTAGACAAGGAAAGTATTGTCACATTCAATCCACAGAAAAAGAAAAGCGTCCCCACCCCATTAAATAGGCATGTAATGCACGCCTGTCATCGCAGTACTCGGGAGCCTGAGGTAGGAGGATCGCTAAAAGTTCGATGCCAGCCTGGGGTACGTAAAGTGACCCTATCTCAAAAAAGAAAAAAAAGAACCTGGTTTGCAAACTGCTAGCTACGTTTGCTTGGCAAGACAGGATCTCGCTCAATTCTCACGGTGCTGGCCTCGGTATGGCGCCCGCCAGAATCCGCGCTAACCTTGGCTAGGACGCGGCGCTGCTGGGCAGCCAAGGGCAGCGTGAGGAGGCCGCGCAGGCCGGCAGCGGCGAGGGCGATGCTGCCCCACCAGGGCAGGCCAGCGGCGTGCATGCTCAGCAGCGCCTCCTCCGCCGCGCGCACCGGCGCCGATGCGGCTAACGCCTCGTACCAGCCTCCTGGGTCCACCACAGGGCCTGCGGCCGCCGCCCACAACGGGAGCGCGGGCACCCGGGGCCGGGGCTGCACGCCTGGCAGCGGCCGCCACCACCGACCGCGCAAGCTGAACAGCATGTCCACGGAGATACCGCGCCTGTCGTCGCGCGCATGCGCCCGCAGAGTCCTGTAGAGCGCGCGCGCGTCAGCGCCCGGAAGAGTCCCGGACGTCTGCGGCGCGCTCGCAATGACGACAGAGGCCGAGAGGCCCCGCCTTCTGCAAGCTCCTAGCGGCCTCGGGGAAAGTGCTCCGCAGCAGGGCAAAGACGGTCTCCCAGCTGGCGGCATGCAAAGCGCAGCCTGCTGTGCGCTTGGCCAGCTGCAGCCTGCCCCGCAGCTCGGGGTCTCCTTGAGTTTGTGTATGTCATTGTAAATGGAGCAGGGGCCTCATAGGATGGGCCGACGCGGTGACGCACGACCCTGAGGCTGAGGCATGAGGGTCGTCCAGCCGGCTCAAAAAACGAGAAAGGCTAGGCCTGGTGGTGGCTTCGGAGCGGCCTCCGCTCGGTCCAGTTCCGACTCTGGCACCTGGGCAGAGGACGCGTAGACCTCCCACTACGGTTCCAGTTGGCGGGGAGGGGCGGGGCGATGCGCTTTCGCCACCCTCGCGCATGCGCCCCCGCTCTGCAGAGCTGGCTGCTCTGGGCCAGCTCAAGGTGCTTCCCGGGTAAAGACGTACGCTGCACTTGTCTCATCTAGTTCTTTGTTGGTGCAAAAAGGAAGTGGAATACTTTCCATTGGCGAGCCATTTCTAAAGGAACTGGCGGATAACAGTTCAGTCTCCAGGCGCCAAACGCAAAAACCAGATTTGCACCTTCCTTTTAAAATTATATAAACACCATATATATGCTATAGAAAAGATATTATCTGAAGGAAATAACCTATCAATCTAATATGCATTGAGTTAAAAAAAAAAAACAGCGGGGGTGGCGCTCACCTGTGATCCCAGCAGGAGGCTGAGACAGCAGGCTTTCCATGAGATGAGGATAGCCTGAACTACATAGTGAGTTCAACATCAGCCTGAATTGCATAGTGAAACTCTGTCTCAAAAAAACAATTGCTATTGTCTACTGATTTGAAGCGGAAACGAATTCAATTTTAAATGTAAATTTCTTTGCATAACTGTATAGGAAGTGAGGGGCCAAGGATTTAGCTCTGCTGCCTGGCAAGCACAAGGGCATGAGTTCCAATCCCTGGTACTAAAGGAAAACAAACAAAAAACCCTGTTATACTGTGAATTCTATGCTTCTGCATTCTCTATAAAGGTTTGTCCCTTTTAAAGTAACGTTTAGCTTACACCACTGATGGTGAGCCTTTCAGAGCTTTCAGTAACAGCCCTCCACAGCATGCGTGCATAGGTTAGCACCACTGGCCTAGCCTCTGAACTTTTAATATCCTGTAGAGAGGAAAGTTGTTTTAAAACCAAAACGGAATGGTGGTATCTGCCTGTAATTCCAAAAGGATCACAGTGAATGTGAGGCCAGAGAGAGCTACATCTAAGTTCAAGACAAACCTACAACTAAAAAAAAAACAAGCCCCCAAATTAAATATCTGTATATACGGTTCAGGTTGTAGGTCATTGATAGAGCGCTTGCTTGCTCAGCATACACAAGACCCTGAGCTCAATCCCTGGTACTGCAGAAATAAAATACTAATTCATATTTAGGGTTAAACCAAAATAAAATTTTTGCTATGTATCTTTGAAGTCCACATTTATATACTTGTTGCTCATAAAATGAAGTTTTCGAGCTCTTCTTGAAATCCCAAACATTTCATTCTGTGGAGCTGTCATCAGCTAAGCCTGGGCCTCCCCAACTAGGGTGCATCCTTTGTCACCGACTGCACTCATGTGTTACACTGCCTGCCACTCAGAAAGCTATCCTAAGTTTCAACATGTATGACCCAAGATGCAATGACCTAAAATGTATAAAACTTACGCTGCTTTCACACATATGGAGATACATGTAATTTTTTTTTTTTTCTGGGAGACAGTTCTGCTATGTAGCCCAGGCTAGCCTCAAACTCCTAGATCCTCCTGCCTCAGCCTCTCAAGTGCTGGCATAACAGGCATGCACCATCACACCTAGTGTGGGTATAAACACATTTCTCACTTGTTACCTATTTGTTAGATAATGTTGGAAGTATTTGTAATTAAAATCCAGTACAAAAGTGCTACCGTGAATATCTATGTACTGGTCATACAACACTGAGATCTTATTTCTTTTTTTTTGAGTTGCACGGTACAATATAAAATGCTCATATAAATATTTGAGCAAGCGAATAGAAATCATTTTCAACCCTAACAGTTTCCAGATGAACTAGTGTAACATGAACCTTTTTTTTTTTTTTTTTTTGAGACAGGTTTTCAGTATGTAGAACAGGCTAGGCTTGAATTCAGTGATCCTCCAGCCTCAGCCTCTCCAGTGATGGGGTAAACATATGCAAACAAGATCAGCATTTCTAATTATTTAAATTATTTATAATTAGCTTATTTTTCTTTCAGTTACATCACAAACTGAGTTCCTTACAAACAGCAACATATAAACACTTTTGATGGTTCATCTTACAATTTTTCTTCTTAAAATGGTGTGAAATTATCATCTGAAGTATTCCTTGGCTAGTAGCAAGCCACATCTCCCAGCTGGCTTCAAGTACCCAGGCTCAGTAGTAAAGCAGACCTAAGTCCTAGGTCCCAAACCCACCACAAAACAAACCCTCAATTTCACGAGGCTGTACATTGTTGTTGATGAACTATGACGTTTGGCAGGTGTGTTAAATGCCATTTTTTTCTTGTGTGTGTGTGGTATTTAGGATTAAACTCTCAGTTCTGGCACTGAGCTAGTCTCAGTCTTTCTTTATTGTTCTGTTTTGTTTTGTTTTTTGAGACAGTCTCTCCATGACAAAATCATGCAGGCATCCAGAAGTGCTGGTATTATAGACATACACCACCATGCTTGGCTCTTAAGAGGCATTTTTCAATTTAGGATATTTATTGGGATGTAGTGTTATAAATTAAGAACTTGGATTGCAGCCACGCGTGGTGGCTCACGCCTATAATCCCAGCACTCAGGAGGCTGAGGCAGGAGAATCATTGCAAGTTTGAGACCAGCCTGGGCTACAAAGTGAACTCAAGGTCAGCCTGACCTGCATAGAGAGACCCTGTCTCAAAGACAAATGAAAAAAAAAAAAAAAAGACTTTGGATTGCATCTCCTTTCTGCAGTCTCTGAAATTGTTAACCATCATGATGATGTTGAACACAGGAATGAAGTTTGCTTTGAACTGAATGTGCTCTCAAAATTTGTATGTTAAACCAGGTGTAGTACACACCTATAATACCAGCACTCAGGATACCAAGGCAGGAGGATCACTGTGAATTTGAGGCCAGCCTGGGTTACATAGTGAGTTCATGGCCAGCCTGAACTACATAGCAAGACCCTGTCTCAAAAAACAAACAAAAATTGTATGCTGAAACCCTAATCCCCAGAGTGATAGTATTTAGATGAATCTTTAGGAGGTATTCAGATTATGACAAAGCCCTTAGAAATTGGACTAACATCCTTATAACAGAAGACAAAAAAGATGAATCTGCCCTATGTGAAGAAATAGAAAAGCACCTAGAAACCAGGAGAGTGGCTCTCATCAGGAACTGAAAAGGCAAGAATGCTAATGCTAGACATGATAACTTTCAGAAATATGAGAAATCAACTTGAAGTCATCCAGTCAGTAGCATTTTTGTTACAGCAGACTGAACTAAGATGCTCAAAATTTCAATACATATTATGTAATTTTAGATTTTACATTTCCCAAATATGCCTTCTAAAATGTTTGTAAAAATTTAAAAAAAAAAAAACACAAAAAACTACCCAGCTGTGGTGGAACACACCTGTAATCCCAGCACTTGGAAGGCTTGAGGCAGGAGGATCACTGTAATTTCAAGGCCACCCTGGACTGCTCTGACCTTTTCTCAAAACAACAAAACCATATATATATATATAAAAATTATATATGTATGGGTTTTTTTTTTTTGGTACCAGGAATGAAACTCACAACTTCACATTCGCCAGGCAGGCACTTGTGCCGCTGAGCTAAATCCCTGGCCCCAAAACCCTATATTTTTATAAGCAATTATTAAAGGGGATCCTTTGAATCAGATTATTTATTATTTTTGGAGACAGGATCTCAATGTGTGTAGCTAAGGATGAGCTTGAACTCAGTATGTATCCCATGCTGGCCTCGAGCTCATGGCAATCCTACGGATTACAGGCATGTGCCACCAAGCCCAGCCATCTTTTTGTTTTTCTTTAAGGCACTATTTTTCAAAATTAAAGTTACTTAGTACAGAATTAACTCTTCTCCTTTATATTGAACAGCATCCTCTTATGTCATCTTTCTTACTGGTTTTCAAGTACTGAACATGCAAAGTTTGCTTTTTTTAAAAGCATGAATTCATTTCAAGGTGGAAGTCTAACATGAAACCTCTGACACTCATCATGTTATAAAGGAATTGCATCAGTACTACAATGGAACTTTTGTATTCACTTACCCAAATTCAAGTGATAGCACTTTTGCAATCCAGATGTGCAATCTAAATGGTGGCATTAAATCACTAACAATGCACTTGTCTTCAATTCCACACACCTGAGTTAATCAATAGCTATAATTTGTGTAAGAAAGTGTTTATCACTGAGAGATGTATTTTGGGAGCATACAGAATTTACCCAGTATAACCTAAATACACCAAACATAAATTCTGATTCTGAAATTTCCTATGTAAGAAAAAGTTCCAGGATACTTTTGATGGTAATACTATATGTGTGTGAAACAGTGTTTATCAGGAACATTAAAGTGAAAATATACTGAATCAATTAGAGCCTCTTGAATCAATTTGTTTTATGATCTTGAGTTTCTCAGTTTTGTCTAACTTTCCTGTTTTAAAAAGAGAATAATACATGGCACATGCCTGTAATCCCAGCACTTGCGAGGCTGAGGCAGGAGAATCACTATGAGTTCAAGGCCAGCCTGTGCCAAATAAGAGCAAGTTCAAGGCCAGGCTACACTATGTAGTGAGACCCTGTTTCAAAAACAACAAAACACAAAGAAACATAACCCTAAAAGAAAATATAATGTTGGAAAATAATTTTCATAAGTAACCTGAGACAAAAGACAAAACATTATTTTTTGTTATTGATAAAACAGCATTAACATTCTTTATAGCTTTTGTTTCCCCAGAGAAAAAAAACGAGTATCATAAAGTTTTTTTCTTTTACGAATAAAATAAAAATGCTATTACTTTACAGTAATGGAAAACAGGAGAACTTTCAAACTCAGTTGTGTTATTGTTTTTTTGGGAACAGGGCTTCACTATATGGTTCAGGCTGACCTTTAGAGTGTCTATCCTCCAGCCTCAGCCCAAGATGACAAACTTATGCCACCATACCTGGCTCAGGTATGTTTAAATGTATGTTAAGAACACATGAAATGGGGATTTGTTGGAAATGGTAAACAAATCCTCTCAAATGTTGCTATAATCACTGGCATTGGATAATCACTGGGATACTATTTTGGGATTTAAGGTAGGAACTAACCCAAGTGTTATTTCTCAGAATTAAAAAGACTTCTTAAAAGACTGACAGTAAATAAACACACCATATCATCTGCATATACATGTATCACATTCTTTCAAAAAGGGGGGAAAGACCTGCATGGTCTCAAAAATTGTATTTTTTATTGTTTAAATAAAAATGCATTGAATTACATCTGAAATATAAAAAATGTATTTGAAAAATGTTCCTAGGACACACTTCTAAAATCAAGCCTGAAACCAAAATGTAAATATGGAGCATTACAACCTGTATTCTCTGCCCAGAGGTGCTTTCCCATATCTCTCAGCTCACATTAGGAAATTGTTTAGTGAACCATCACAACTCATGTTGCAGTAAATGTTAAATAATATTTGTTCTTCAGAAGGATTATCTTATGATGATTTTTATTTTATTTTTTGGTACTGGGATTGAATTCATGGCCTTTCGCTTGCCAGGTAGGCACTTATGCCACTGAGCTAAATCCCCAGACCAAGAAGAATTATCAAGTAGAAATGAACCTAGTTAACATAATGAACAAATAAGCAAAAAATATACAATAATGGCAAGTTATATATAAAACTATTCTGTTAAGTAACATTACATCCCTTTCTTAGTAAAGTGCTGTAATTATATTCAGTTGTAGGAAATATTTTAATTTTGGGAATATTAATCATAGGCAGAAAGATGAATTTATATATTGTTAAGATTACCTTCTAAATTAAAAGTCATGAATGTGCTCTGTTTACCAACTTTTGGTATTTGTGAAACCGTATGTGGATGTTTTATGCAAGCTGCCAGAGGCAAGAAAACATTTCATGTACCTGAATAGCCAAGAAACCATATTAAAACTATCAATTCTAAATGAATTGTCTAAGTTTTAGTTAATGCTTATTTTTCACCAGTGTAGAATTTAAGTCTAACTTAAAAAAAAAGAAAATAAAAAAGATTAATTGATATATACACAATTTCACTGTTCTGTTTACTTTCTTTTATATTTCAACCAGATAATTTATTTTTCCACAGGAGCCAGGGTAGGGCACATATTCTTAGATACATTACTGTTTTATTATTTCAAGTGAATGGACTATATAAATCCCAATGAATAAAATGGAGATTTATATTGCAATTGTGTATTCATGTATCTACCATAATTGCTGTAATGACAAACACAAACTTTATTACTTGGCCCAAGGTAGCTGTTGATCCTTTCCACTGATAATATACAAGTATGGAGAGAGCATGAAGCCTTCTGAATTGAAAAAAGAAAAAAAGTACTCTCACTGAATTATTGAAAACTGAAATATTATGTTGACTCTTAATGACTATAAAGCCAATGTTAAGAATCAATATTATCCAATATAAAATACTACACTTAATTGTTTAATAATAAACAGTATATTAAGAGTGTGTATATGCTGACTGGGAATAGCGGTATCTTTTTACAGTCTCAAAAAGTCTAAATATTTTATGGTTTGAAGACGTTACTGGTGATGAAGACATTCCATCTCCTTGGAACAACCATTACAGTGAACATCTTTATAGTTTTCTCAGCTAAGGAATTTTATACTGGTATTATAATACAAAGTAAGGAACGAAGAAAGCAAAGAGAGAAAGAAGTATGTATTCTAAAAGGGTGAAAAGGTAATAAAAAGAAAGGGAAAAGTAAGAAATCCTCTCTGTATGTGCCTTGCTACAAACAGACCAGAGTGAGAGAGAGTTGGTGTTTTAAGTCAATGTAAGGAAAAAGCACTGATATATTATAATTAGCCCATCATACTTTATACTTAAATTACACAAGTAGAAAAGTGATGCTTATTAATAGTTTAATGTATGAAGGAAACATCCAGATTTCTGAATATGAAGGTACATATCTCACATTAATTTAAGTCTACATAAAGTAGAGCCTCTATACTGACATATTGAAATTTACTTTCTGCTTAGCCTTTTCTGTTATGTAAACAATTGTACATTTATTTGCCATTCTAAAACCTCAGGATCAAGTTTACATAATTTTGCTAAATTTCCGTGTTTGCTCAGAAGCAGTTTACAGTACTAAAACCAACCAGCCAAAGAACAGCTTCAACAGAAAGTTATGTCCAAAGGGGAGAAGGAAAGAAAAAAAGAAAAATGATAAGAAAAAATGCTAACTAAGGTAAAATGACTGATGATGGGGAATGGGCAGTCACAAATGTTCACAGAAAATAGGTCAGTTAGTAAGTTCTTCTGCAAAAAGCCTACACACTTCAGTCAAGCACATCAGTAGAATGATTTGGGAGCATAATTGTTTTTCTGGCCACTTGTGATCTCCTCTGAATGAAAAGGAATCTGCAGGCTAACAAGCTCATCCTCATCAGCCCAGCTGGTTCATATGCACACTGTTCATGTGAGGTGCCCAGGGTCCAGTCCACACCTAGGAATATATAGAACATGTATCTTATTAAATATATATTTGATTAAAACTCAACTGAAGAACTGCTCTTAGTATCTAGACTAAAACATAAAACAGTTCAGAATAACTCAATTTGTAACATACTAGCAAATAAAACAATGTTAAACCACTTTTTCCTTTTTTTTAAATTTTGTTTCACAGTGCTGGGAATCAAACCCAGGGCCTTCTACATGGTAGACAAGTGCTCTCCACTAGGTGGTGTACACCCTCACAATTTATATGTTATTTTCATGGGGGTCTTCTGACTCCTTGGGCAGGATCTATTTTATCATCACTTTAAAAAAAAATCATTACCTGTGCATATACAGATTTATGGTTGTGGAAGGAGAATGAGTCAGATACTAAATATGCATCAATATAAGCTGAAATATACAACTATATAACCATTTCTATAAATTTTCAGTTAATTACATATAGTTTTGACATTTACAGTACTGTTAACAAGTAACCTTTGAAGAGCCTCTTTTATAGTACTATTAAATTTTGACGTCAGCTGGGCATGGTGGTGCACACTTGTAATCCCAGCATTCAGGAGGCTGAGGCAAAAGGATTGCTGTGAGTGCAAGGTTAGCCTGAACTACACAGCAAGATCCTGACTCAACAAAAAAACCCAAACCAAAACAAAACAATTAAACCCCATTGTCAGTACAAAATTATTTTATTTGAAAATCATTTTGCACATTAGAATCTTTTACCTACCATTTGCTACCCAATGGTATACATAATATCCTTTCATAGTTTTAGCCCCAAACCACTATCTTTTGTACCATTTTCCATACACTTCTATTACATTTCAGTTACATTAAATCTTCCTCACTTTCCTTGACTGGCCATACTCTCCATACTCTTATTATCTATTCACCTGTATCTTATTTCATAAAGCTGAGTGTTTATTTGCTGGATAATTAGTCTTACCGTTTGAGGACCATTATTTTCTGTGGAACTTGAAACCATCTTTATCAGTGAGTTCCAAGAGGGGTCTGCAGCATGAGGGCCATTGAATATGGGTCCTCCAGGCCCGTCAGGGATAGGTGCCACTGGTGGGATCATTGCATTCCCATACACAGAGAATGGCATACCCTAACAGGAGAAGAAATAACATTCAAGTTACTGTTCACTTTTGTCAACAGAATTGACATCCTTAAAACAGGTATTTAAAGAAAAATAAAAAAGTAACCAAAATCAGAAAACAAAACAAACTGATACTTAGCCAGGCAAGCTGGAAGGTGACTGTATTCCTAGTACTTTGAAGACTGAGGCAGGAGGTCAACCTGGACTAACTAGGGAGACACTGTCTCTCCAAAAAAAAAAAAAACAAACAAACAAACAAAAAAAAAAACCAGCAACAACAAATCTGAAAAATTTAAATATTTTCTGAGAATCTGTAAATTATATAGGAAATTCAAAAATTATTTTTTAAATTTTTAAAAATTTTATTTAAAGTAAAAAAAAGCAAAACAGAAAAAAGGAGAGTAACAATACAGAATTCAAAAAAAAAAAAAAAACCACTAAGAAATCCCTAGTTGATAAATTACATACTGTCATTATATGGCTTATTTTAACATTACATTATTAAGCCTACTAGCTTCAAAATGTGTCAAAAACAGTTCTCTAACTACGATAAAATCAAGACTTACAAATTATATATACTTCAGCCAGAAGCCAGAGTTTGACTTGTATTTGCAGCTCAAGCCCCTGCACCATTTCACACATGCTCATCTACAGGGAAGTGAAAATTCATACGAAGAAAAACATTTTGAAATAATGAAGATGCTAATTCAAATCACCATTACCCCAACTTTAGGAAAGTCCATATATCCTGCAGGAACATGCTGATGGAATGTACCAGAAGGAGTTACAATTCCTGTACTATCTCTCTCCATGGCTTGATGCTGTGAAAACACTCCTGGATCAGACATTGGCCTGTGAATCATAGGATTTCCCATCCCAGGGTTACACCAGTCTACTTTGTCTAAGGGAAAAGAAAGGCAGAGAAAAAAATCTGTAATATTCTTCTTTTTAAAGCAAAGAATTGTTAATACTTTAATAAAGAAAAAATTTTACATCTAAGAATTTCCATATTAAACTGTGAATACTTTTAAAATACTATGCATATATTTACACAGCAGTATTTCCTTGTTTGCAGGTAGTAATACAACATAGCCTAATGAAATATCCTAACCACTTAGTGTTATAAAACAAAGTTAAAACCTAAGAAACTCAAAAATATATTAATAGTTAATAAAATGGGAAATTAACATATCTGCCCTAGCCTGTTTTCAGCAAGCAATGATAAACGGGAAATTAACATATCTGCCCTAGCCTGTTTTCAGCAAGCAATGGTAAATGTTACACAAGAGATCACATGGGAACAGAACTCCACAGTGATTAAACAGCACAAGAGACAAAGACACAGGCCCTCTGCCATGACTGTGAAGGCAGTGGTGTCCAGAGCAACACAGTGAAATGCAAACAACACCTGCAGAGCAAGCAGCACTGCATACCTTGACTGCCACCAATCCCTTCAAAGGACCAGATGCCACTGTGCCCCACAGATGTGGACAAATTGCTCCCAATCACAGACGGGGCTGAAGTTCCTGTCTGCCGGATCCGTGCAGAACGCTCGGTTCCAATTGGAACTGGAACTTTCCTGTCCTGAGAGATGCTGCTGGGCTTCTCTGACCCTAAAGGTACTGATGGAGGGGCAGGAGACGGAGCACGGACCCCAGAGGACACAGACTGTGCAGCAGAATCTGGAGAAGAGACATTTGCACACAGAATATGGGTTACCTGTAGATGTAATTCTATCAAAGCAAATTTTAAATTGTGAAGACATATTCCATACACATTCTCTGAGGAAAATAATGTTTAAGTACACTTTGCATATTAAAATTTGGTTAAAATTCTATGACTTCATGTAGAATATGAAGATGTCAGTATCACAAAATAGTGAACGATTCATAGAATGAACTATTAAACTAATTAATGTTTAGATAAATTATTCCTAGACACTAAAACATAACACCAGAGTAATGACAAGACAATATTTAAGCTGAAAAATTATAACAACAAAATTTAGGCAGGAAAAAATTACTGTATGGTCATTTCTAAACTATATTCTTTGTCAACATTTATTTTTGGGTATGTTATAATGAAAAATACAGGGATTAAGGTATCAGATTTGGAAGGTCTAGGTTAAGGGAAAAATAAGTTTATTAAAATGATGCTGTACAAGAACTTAGATATGCTGAAAAAATACTAATAGAAAGCTATGCCTCTCTTGAGTGCTGGGGTCATAGGTGTGTGCCATTATGCCCAGATCCTATGTAATTGTTCATACATTTAGGATTTCTCTGTGTGTATGTAAACTGATACAGATTCCACAATTCTGTCTACACACATACACGCCTGTAACATGAAAGCATAGTGTTTCTATGCTTTCCTAAGTATAATAGTGTTTTCCCAAGGTACCTTTTAGGACATGTGGAAGACAAGAAAAGTTCAGTTATGCTATCAGCTACAACACATCTGTTGCTTTGTTTCAGGGTGGTGCTAGAGGGCAAATCCATGGCTTCACAAGGGCTAACTAAGCACAGAGTGTACCACTGAACTCCATCCCACTTGCTGGATGCTTCTTTCCCTTTTCCAAAGATGGAGACTGAATCCCTGGTTTCCAGCATAGAGGCTGGAGCTCTACTGATGTGACACACTTTTAGTCTTCAGACTATGAGTTTTATGTGACTTTTGATAACTTTTAAAATCATTAAAGAAAAAATCATATAGTTGTTAACTGCCGAGGAGAAACTTCATTTACTAGAGCTTGCAGGCCCCACCTCTTGATGAGCAGTAGTGACTAGGAATTTAAAAGAATGAGTATGAAAATATTTTATGAATTACAATTTATTAGGATATTAATATTACTGATGACCAAAAATATGGAACATAAACCGGCACTGATGGCACAGGCCTGTAATTTCAAATACTATGAGGCTGAGGCACTAGGATTACAAGTTTCAGTTCAGCCTGGTAACTTACAGCCTGTCTCAAAATAAAATTTTAAGGAGGCTGCACAAAGAAGACATTCGCCCGCCCTCTTGGTGAGCGCCTTCCTTGGGTGTCAGCCAGGAGCAGGCCCAGTAGTATTTCTTGTGAGCCTAACGGTGCACGGGCTTGGAATCCAACACCCCCCACCCCGGTAGCAACTGGGGACAGAGGTCTGAGCATCTCTTGGCAGGATGACTGGATGCAATCTAGCAAATGTGGGGGGCCTCCTCTATTTTCTCTTTGAGAGCAAGTGTTGTTTTCAGTTTTGATTCATTATGATTAATTGCTTTACTCTTTTCATTATTCTCTTTTGATTGATTTTATAATGTTCTGTTTTTGCTATACCTAATTGACTAGACAACTACTGTGAAGATAATGAGATATACTATGCTACCTATTACTGTTACCCCGGGGTAACCTGCTGTGAAGTTCTGTACCAAATTCTCTGCACTGTCTCAATTGGCTTTGTTCTGTCTTGTTCTGTTGTATTTCTACTACCTTCAAAATAAATTAAAGAAATAAATTAGAGCACACACACCCAAAATAAAAAAAAAATTAAAATTTTAAAAAGGGCTGGAGATGTAGCTCAGTGGTTGAACACCTGTTTATCATGCGGGAGGTCTGGGCTTCAATCTTTAGCCATCATAAAATGAAAACAAACTTTAAAAACCCATGAAACATATAGATTTGTTAGCTATAAAAATAAAACAAGGAAACTATTCAACTCCATTGAAAATTAAAATCCAACTCCTATAGTTCTGGAACCAGTAATATTACTCGACATATTTACTCTTAAGTATGTTGTTAAAGCACTATAAATATTTTAAAACTTCATGACTTTTCACTTTAAAACTATACTGCTTTGAGAGGCTTTTCTGGGAAGACATAGGTGGCAGCAGCACCACTTTTCTTCCTGTATTCCCACTCCTCCCTCTCCATAAAAACAAAGCTACTAAATTGGCATTAAAAATCCATGAATAAAATCAGCAACAAAACTAACAGAAAATAGCTGGGTATGGTAGACTACACAATGAGATCCTGTCTCAAGAAAACTCAGAATCTTATATTCTGTATGGAAGGAAATAACACAGAATTCTCAGACCTAGGTGCAGAAGCAAAGAAGAACCTCAAAATACTTCAAGGTACTCAATGATTAGAAGAGCTTGCAAATCTGAGAATAGCAGGTAAAAGTGCAAAGGTCCTGCTTATGCTCTGTTTGCAAAAGTCTGAAGAAACTGGAACAATACCTGTTGAAGCCTCCTTCCAGGACAAAGTCACACACACAACACTTGTGGAGTTTAAGGCACACTCCCATAAACCCCAGCCCTGGGGAGACTGAGCCAGAAGGATTGCCATGAATTTCATACCAGCCTGGGCAAAAGAAAGAGTGACTTTGAAGCCACCATGAACTATACAAACAAGATCGTGTGTCAAAAAACCAAAACACTTCTGAGAACAGAACAGAAGGCAAGACAACAGAAGCAAAGCAGAAAGAAATATCTAATGCCAAGCACAGTGAGGACAGAGGTGGGAGGATTAAAAGTTCAAATTCTACCTAGACAACATAAGGAGATCCTGTCCAAAAATGCACAATTAAAAAAACATGGCTGAGAATATAACTCACTGGTAAGAGTGCCCACTGGTTCAATGCCCAGTCTTACCAAAGAGAGAAAGAGGGAGGAGAAGAGGAAAAAAAGAAGAGCAAAAAAGTGAAAAACAGAGAAGTCAAAGCAGATGTTTTGAAGTAGGTAAGTGGGAACGCACTAGCCCAGAGAGCTAATGTCCAGGGTTCAATCTCTGGTATAAACACAAAACAACACAAAACACAACAAAAAGAGAGGGAGTGAGGGAGGAGAGGAAGAAAAGGAGGGGGAGAGAGGGAGAGAACAAGCAGGGAGACAGAGAGGAAGGAAGACAAGTAAGTAAGTAGAACAAAGCTACAAATTTAATAAAATGGAAAGGTACATTTTTGCATATTTTCAAAAATAACAAAAGAGAATTCTAGAGCCTTTGGCTAGGAAAGATATCTTGATCTACTTATTCCTTCTAAAAATTCGGAAGAGCCAGGCATCCTGGCACACACCTGAAATCCCAGCACTTTGGAGGCAGAGGTAGGAGGATCACTGGTAAGTTTGAGGCCAGCCTGGGCTACATAGTGAGTGCAATGACAGCCTAGACTATATAGGGAGACCCTATCTCAAAAACAAACAAACAAACAAACAAACAAACAAAAAACCCCAAACAGACAAAAACATTTATAAAAAAAAAAAAAAATCACAAGAACTCATTTTCCCAAACACAAAACAGAACTGTAGCTGAATTATGTATAAGAGAGATGGATCAGAAGCATCCCTATTGAAGACAATGAAAGCATTCAAGAAAGTTATAACCTAAAATACCAAACAAAGCAAAAGATAGGAGACATGTCAAAGAACAGCATAATTTAGAATTAATGAAATAGGAAGTGATGAAACAACTTGTATTAGATGTGAAGGATTATTTCAGAAATGGCTAAATAAAAATAGGATACAATATATGAGAAAAACTATATAATTTTTAACTAGATACATCTCTGAAAAACAATTCAGAACAGTTAGCATGAAATGAACAAGCCCTGCCCCTAGCTCTGCCCCAGAAGTCTGCCTAACCTCTGCTCCAGATTCTATTTCCTTTCCCTTTCCTAGGGTTGGTGGTATAGTGATGAGCTGCTTTCCCTTCCCTTTCCTGTTTCCTTCTAAGACCAAATGCAAAGAAAAATAACTCTTTGTATGCTGTGTAAATAAACAGATGAAGTCTTCCTGTGTGCCTAAGTGAAGAGACTGCCCTCTTCACAGACTCCCACCTAAACAGCCTCAGTCTCCAGATTTGGGGTCGGAGTCAGTTTTCTCTTCCTTCCTGCAGGCCTACTGGCCTAAGCACAGGCATCAGATCCAAGCATGGCCCACTGCAAGCTATACAGGAGCTGGGTCAATCACATTCATACAAGAAGGATCAGCTGATGGACATAGAAGAGATAGTGACAAAATGAGATGATGAAGCAGCCTAGGTATAAACTGCCAAACAGAAGAGACTCACAAGAAACAGATCGTCATATATCCCAAGAGTCAACAGACACAGAGGGGCAATAACTGCCACAAAGTCCTGGATGGCTCTAAAAATGTTTTATACACACACGCACACACATACACGTGTGCTTGCAGTCCTGGGGACTGAATGCAAGGCTTCTTGAACTGAGCCATACTCCTCACACCGTTTAAAAATTCAGAGACTGGGGCTGGGGATTTAGCTCAGCAGCAAAAGTGCCTGTGTGGCAAGCGTGCTGTAAATGAGTTCGATCGCCGGTGATAAAAAAAAAATTCAGACACTTGCCAAATGACTAGATTGACTAGGCTGGGCTCAAACTTAGGATCCTCCTGCCTCTGCCTCCAGCTAGCAATATTTTCCTTGTGATTCCTTACATGGTGCTGCATTCCTTGCCAGGAAAAAGAACCTAATCAAAATACAGTTGGGTAAGCAGCTTAGCAGTACAGTGTGTGCCTAGCACGTTTGAGGTCCTGGGTCCAATCCTCAGTACAGATAGAAAACAAAAACTTGTAATTCAGGGTCATGTTATTGTAAAACACAGTATTTTACATTGATACAGGAAAAAACAGGTTTCAGAGGATAGGGCAGATCTAGGTTTTGTGGGACCTTAAGTTTATATAGTTTGGAGGAACTGTTTGTAGAAAAGACTGTAAAATTATAAATACAAAATCATGCTTACAGCCTTAAAAGGGACACATGCAAATGTGGAACCCTTGACACTGACAAGGAAATCCATCTGAATTTAGAGAAAGAAAATTGGTCCTGAGTTAGCATGACAACAGTTACATGACTACAAACTTTAAAAAGTGTCCCGTGGGAAAGTTACACTGTACTTTCTTCCTTTTGTTGCAATACTGGGGATGAACCCAGGGGCTTTCCATTGAGCTATATCCACAGTCTGTTCTTAAATTTTCAGACAGGGTCCTGCTAAATTCCTAGGCAGTGCCACAGTGCTGGAATTACATGTGTGTGCCACTATGCCTGGCTACACGGCACTTGTCAGAAGATTTTGCTCAGTAATTATTAAACACACTCTAATCATGAAGAAATGTCAGAAAAAAAAGGAGGAATGTCATCAAGCCATTGGTCTGGTCTTTAAGATGAAATAGAGTAAGTTCTACATTATTTGAGACTTTAAAAAGCATGGCGATTAAACATAATTTGCAATCCTAACTTGAATCCTGGAGAAAAGAAATCACAGAAGTTTATTAGGACCAAATAAAAGTACTACTGAGCTAAGTGAAATACGAATATGGGCTATCTAACAGATAATATATTAATGTAAAATGTGCTGAATTTGAACACTGCAGAACAGTCATGAGACTGTTCTTAGAACAGTAAGTAAGAGAGTTTGACACCTGCAACTAACTGTAAAATGATGGAAAAAAACAGAGAAATAATTTTTTTTAAATGGCTCAAGAAAAAAAGTGTATAAAGGAATATATAGTGCGGACAGATAGAAACATCACATGTTATCGACAGGCAGGTCTGGGAAAATATGCCAAGAGTTATTTGTGCTGTTGCCGCAAGTTTAAAATTATTTTTGAGCTCAGCTTATGCTCAGCAGCATAAGCTCCTGCCTGGCAAACGTGGGGTCATTAGTTTGATCCCCAATACCACTAAATAAAATAAAATAAAATAAAATAAAATAAAATAAAATAAAATAAATTTATTTTTTAGTTAGCCAGGCATGGTGGTACACAACTATAATTCCAGCACTTGGAAGGCTGAACAGGAGACCACTGTGAGTTCAAAGTCTGACTGAACTGGACAGTGAATTCAAGGACATACTGAACTACATAGTAGTAACACTTTGTCTCAAAAAGGGGGACGGAGCTTAGATCTGAGAGACATATCAAATGCAGTGTTGACACAAGCAACTCCTACTGTAAGGAAAAAAATCTATTTAAAAAAGTGCTGTGATACTTATGAGTGCTTGAATATGGACCATACAGCATATTATTATTACTGGATTCATATTCTCTGTATTCAGTAAGGGTATTTATTGTCATTGTAAAAGAGAATGTTATTAAATGATGATACATGTTAAGTGCCAAGTATCATATCTACATCTTTCTTAGTCTTTTTCCTCCATATATTTTTTAAAAAATTTATTTTGAAACAGGGCCCCCTGCTAAATAGGTCAGGCTGGACTTGAACTTGCAATCGTCCTGCCTCAGATATTCTAGCATGAGCTGTCATGCCCAGCTTTTTTTTTTTTCCCCCTTTTTTGGGTATCAGGAATCAAACTCAGGACCTCACATTTTACAGGCAGGCACTGTGTGCTGCTGATTTAAATCTGCATCTGTGCCCAGCTTCTTACACTAACTTTCTAATGGTTCAAAAACATTTGTCCCTAAGGAAAGGGAATGCCAAGTGTGGTGGGAAAATAAATTTAACAAATTTTTCTCAATAATTGGTAAATTTAAGTGAAAGTATTGAGTATTTCTTGAGTTATTTTTTCAGGACTTTTTGTAGGCTGAATTTTCTTGTACTAAAAACTTCTTGGAATATAGCAATGCAAGCAATTTTAATGGTCTCAATGACATTCTGTAACAATGTATTTTAAAAAGCAAGTGGAACTATAGCTGAGCATGTTGGCACACATCTGCAATTCCAGCACTGGCAATGCTGAGACAGAAGGATAAGTTTCAAGACCAATCTGCAATAGACAATAAATTCAACATCATCCTGAAATATATGGAAAAACTCAGTCTTGAAAAATCATATGCAGCTGGGCATGGTGTCCAGCCAGCACTTGGGAGGCTAACGCAGGAAGATCGTTGCACGTTCAAGGCCAGCCTGAACTACACAGGGAGAGTATGTCTCAAAAACTCCAAATTAACTATCACTCTCTCAAAACCACCACCACCACCACCACCACCACCACCACCAGAATGAATGAATCCATCCATCCATCCATCAATCAATCATCAAGTATTAAAAATCTATTATGTTTGAACTGTTAGAAAAAAAACAATGTGGTGGCACAGACTGTAATCCCACTGGGTGAATTTTGGTTAAGAGTTCCTGCAATAATACAAACTGACTCAATAAACAGTAAACATATAAAATAGGCACTTTATAGAGTAAGCAACAGACAAAACAGCCTGAGAGTCACTGTCCAGACACTGGAATATAGCATTGTGAGGAAGACAAGCAGGAAGACAGTGGGGCCCTTGGGACCCAGGAAGAATCTGAAATGTGACTTGAAGCCCATAGAGAGAGTAAAAAAGAAAAAAGAAAACTTCCATGAAGCAGAAGGCGGTAGCTGGTGGGGACTTCACCCAGAGCCAGACTCACTGTGCAAGAGACACATGGTCATGTGACAGTGGCAGCTGGTAATCCCAGATGCCTCTGCAGAGAGATGTGGCACTGGCAGGAACGGCAGACCTGGCAGCCAGTGAGTGTGGAAGCTCAGTCCTACCACAGGAGAGAGCAATTGGCTGGAAGCCATTTTGGAGTCCAGCCAGATAAGTCTAGAACCAGAATTGTTGTCAGCTTCCTCCAGCAGCTCCTAGCTGGGGGCAAACCTATGGAAACTGCATGGACTGTGGCTGACTTTCGGGGATACAGCGGCATGATTCAGGACTGTCTCCACAGGCTGTCTACTAGTGAACCCAGATAGAATCCTGGAAGCAGACTATTTGTTTTTTCTTTTCTTTGTTTTGTTTTATTGTTTGTGTTTTCTCTTTTTCTTTTTTTTTTCCTGTGTGTGTGTGTGTGTGTGTGTGGTTCCTAACCTTTCTGTGGGTGTGGCTCTGTTCTGTTCTACCTATTATCTCTTCCACCTATCCTTTCCTTCAGTCTTCTGCACCAGTTTCCCCAAACTGGCAGAATCCATCTTTGTCCTGCAAACTTACTTGTAAACTCTCTCTCTTTTTCCGAATCTCTATTTTCCCCTTAATCCATTTTATGTATGTATGTATGTATGTATGTATTTATGGAGATTGAGCTCACAAGCTCACGACCTTGCGCTTGCCAGGCAGGCAGGCACTGACATCACTGAGCTAAATCCCCAGCCTCCATTTTAAATTTTAATCCTGAGGGCAAAATGGACATATTACAGACTGACATACTGCATATAACTATCTGGTTTGTTTTTACATTTTGTTATATAATCACAAATCTAGTTCATACAGTTAAAAGCTGCAAATTGAGGGTTAGCACAGTTTGTTGTTTTACAGGCTGTGTTTGATGTTAATGGTACTACTACATGAAAGTTGACATTACTGATGTAAACAGCTGCTGGCCTGGATAATGCATGACTGAGATTAACCAAGGGTCACAGAAAATACTGTGGCACAATGCCAAAGGACCAAGACTAGGCCAAGTGAGCACCAACTTCCAATCTCTAACAAACTGAAGAGTCCAACAGACTCAAAACCCCAAAACTAGCTACACCTAGAAGATACCTCAGAGAAGGAATCATCACCTAAGTGTCCCTAAATATTACCAATAAAACAATCCACCATAGGCAACTTACAAGCATCACACTAGGAATTAAACTAAAAAAAAAAAGAAAACAAACGAGAAGACACTTAAACAAGATGCAACCCCAGGCAGCAATGAGGTGGGACCAATCCAAAAGCCCCCCCACCAGGTCTCTCTGAAGTGGTTACAACACAGCACTTGAATGAGGCTCTGGAAAAAAATGCAATCAGAAATAATATCTCAAATAACTACAGTGATTACTAAAATACACACCATGCTTAGCAACTTTAGAGCAGACAAAGAAAAAACAATAGACGAGCTTAAGCAAATTATGGGAGCACAGCACAGAACACAAATAGAATCCATAAAGCAGATTCAAGCAGATAGTCAGGAGAATAAAAACTGCATTCAAAGCAGATTAAACCAATGTGAGGACAGGATCTCTGATATTGAAGACAGGCTTACAGTTAGTGACCAGGAAAAGATTTCTCAAAACTAGTAAAGAACCATGAGAAATCAACCCAGCAGCTGCTAGATGAGACAAAGAAGAGTAACTTTAGATTAACTGGAGTCACTGAACAAGCAGGAGATACCACAAATGACATTAAAAACACTTTCACAGGCATTGTGACAGAAAACTTTTCTGGTAGAGAAAAAGGATTTGACATACAAATAAGACATACAAATAAGTGAGGCATATACAACTCGAATTAGCCATGATAAAAAAAAAAAAATCTACAGCCAGAAATTCAACACAAGCATAGAATCTTAAAAGCTGTTAGGGATAAGAAACAAATTACCTATAAAGGAAAGCCATCAGAATCACATCTGACTTCTCAGCACAAACTCTCAAGTCAAGGAGAGCTTTGAGTGAAGATTGATGTATTCTGCAAAACTATCTTTCAAAATTGATGGAGAAATAAGATACTTCTATGACAAAGAACATCTGACGAAATTCATGACCACTCCAAATCAGCACTCCAAAATGTTCTGAAGGACATTATATAGAGATATAATAAGGACTATACAGGTCCATGAACCCAAACTGAAGGAATCTACCAGGAAAGGCAAACAATTAGAGGGAAGAAAAAAAAAGGGAGGAGTCAACAACAGGAAAATAACATGACAAGAATAAGTCAATACATTTCAGTTATAACCATAGATGTTAATGGTATCAATTCATCAATCAAAAGACACAGAGGGGTAAAATGGATAAAGAAGGAAGATTTAATAATATGCTGCATACAAGAAATACATTTAATTAAAAAAGAAATTAAAAGACTGAAAGTCAAAAGATGGAAAACAATATTCCATGCGACAGGAAATCAGAAAAAAGCAGGGATTCATATTCTATTTGCAGACAAAGTGAATTCAAAATCAAGAGTGAATAAGAGAGATAAAGAAGGTCAGTACATTCTTGTAAAGGGAACAATCCAAGAAGAACACATAACAATCATAAATATATATGCAACAAATATCAGTGCATCCAAATATATAAAACAATTACTAATGGACATGAAAAATCGAATAAGCCCTAATACAGCTGTACTGGGAGACCTCAATATCCCACTGTCACAAAAAGACAGATCAACTAGAAAAAAAAAATCAATAATGAAATATTGGAACTAAATCAAACTTTTGAGCAAATGGACTTGGCAGATGTCTAGAGTGTTGTACCCCACAACATCAGAATACACATTCTTCTCGGCTGCACATGGGACATTCTCCAAAATAGGACATATACTGGCTCACAGAACATGCTTAAGTAAACGTAAAGGAACTGAAATTATCCCATGCATACTGTCAAACAGCGTAATGACA
Organism: Hydrochoerus hydrochaeris; assembly: GCA_004027455.1. Lineage (NCBI taxonomy): Eukaryota > Metazoa > Chordata > Mammalia > Rodentia > Hydrochaeridae > Hydrochoerus > Hydrochoerus hydrochaeris. The sequence continues at coordinate 89,801 of PVLA01004307.1, read as the reverse complement.
TTGGAAATCCACAAGAACTTCATAAACACATGGAAATTAAATAGCACAATACTGAACAACCAATGGGTCACAGATTTATTAAAGAAGAAATTAGACAGCTTTTATAGTTGAGTGAAAATGACAATACAATGAACTGGAACTTATGGGACACAATGAAAGCAGTGGGAAATTTCAGAGGGAAATTTATAGCAGTAAATACCCACATTAAGAAAACTGAGAAATGTGTAATTGCTATTGTAAAAAAGAGAGGCAACAGGAAGTGCTATAAAAAATGTAACTGCATATATATTTAAGTGTGTAGGATATATAACTGTATTTCTAAGTTCTTGTTGGATGGTTGAACAGATCTGTTTGGTCTCACTGCTTGAATGTCCACTTTGTATGCTTTAATTTTGTAACTTGAACAACTATTTCTAAAAGGACAATATATAATTTATCAACTAGTGATTTCTTACTGTTTATCTTTTTTTAAAAAAATTCTGCAATATTTCTACCCTTTGTCTGTTTTTTTTCTCTTTATAAATAAAATTTAAAAAAAAATTCATTGGAAGAAAACTTGACAAATAAATTGATACATGTGCCCAGGCCTAAGAAACACAATAAAGAATGATGTTTTCTTTATTCTTTTTTAACAAGTGGGTAAAAAGAAAAAAAAAAAAAAAACAACTGAGAAAATGCCATAAACAACGTAATGTTGAATTTCAAACTACTAGAAAAAGAAGAGCAGGCTAAGCTAAAAGCTTATATAAGGGAGGAAATTATAAAGATCAGAGCAGAAATTAACACACTGGAGACTAAAAAAATAATACAAAGAATCAGTGAATCAAAGAGTTGGTTCTTTGAAAGATTAAATAACATTGACAAAACCTTATTTAAAAAAAAAAAAAGGAAAAAAGGCTCAAATCCACACAATTAGGAATGAAAAGGGCAAAATCACAACAGATCCTGCAGAAACCCAAAAAATCATCTATACCTTCCTCAAAAACTTCTGTTCTAATAAGACAGAAAATATAGATTCCTAGATACATATTAATTACCAATGCTGAATCAAGAAGATATAAAAATCCTAAATAACCCAATATCAATAAATGAAAACAAAGATGTAATTAACAAAGAAAAACTCAAGCTGTTACAGATTCACTACTGAATTCTGCAAGAAATTTAGTGAAGGGTCAGGGATTTAGCTCAGTGGCATAAGCACCTGCCTGGCAAACACAAGGTTGCGAGTTCGATCCCTGATACAAAAAGAAAAAAAAGAAAAAAAAGAAAAGAAATTTAGTGAAGACCTAACGCCTTATCTTTGACAAGAGTGCCAAACACATTCACTGGAAGAAAGATAGCCTCTTTAATAAGTGGTCTGAGAAAACTGGCTCTACACATGCCAAAGATTAAAACTGGACCCATATCTTTCCCCATGCACTAAGCTAAAGTCAGAGTGGTTCAAAGATCTTAACATTAAAACTGAATCATTAAATCTTCTGGAAGATAGAGTAGGTAAAACTCTTGAAGAGATAGGTGTAGGCAAAGACTTTATGAACAAAACCCTGATCGCACAGGAATTATCATGATAAATCAACAAATGGAATTTCATCCTGATGAAAAACTTTTGCACAGCAAGGAAAGCCCAACAGAGTGAAGAGACAACCCACCAAGTGGAGAAAATTTTTGTCAGATGTATCTCAGACAAAGAATTACTATGAAGAACATATAAAGAACTCAAACAAATCAGCCTTCCTAGATTTAAAGACTCAATCCAAAAATGGACATCTGAAAGGCATACACACTTCTCAGATGAAGAAATACAAACAGCAAATAGGTAAGCGATAAACTGTTCAACATCACTGTTCATTCGAGAGATGCAAATTGAAACAACACTGAGATTCCATCTCACCACAGTAAGAATGGTTAGTATCAAGCAATCAACCAATAACAAATGCTGGAGGGCCTGTGGGGAAAAAGGAACCCTTGTCCACTGTTGGCGATCAGTCTGGAGATTCCTCAAAATATTAGAATTGGATATCCCATTCAATTCAGCTATTCCTCTTGTGGGTTATCTTCCCAAAAGAGTTAAAAATATCATACCACAGTGATATATGTGTACCCATGTTTATAGCAGCACAGTTTATAATAGCCAAGTCTTGGAAACAACCCAAATGTCCATTGGCTGAGAGATGGATAAAAAAGATGTGGTATTTTTATACAATGGAGTACCACTCAGCCACAAAGAATGATAAACTGGACACTTTCATAGGTAAATGGATGCACCTTGAAAACATACTCATTAGTGAAATAAATAAGGCACACCTGTATAAACATCGCATTGTTTCATTAGTGTGACAAGCTGAAAGAAAAACATGTATCTGTGTATGTATATGTATATAAAAAAAAGAATATGTATATGTATATAAAAAAAGTTAAGACAGTTACACTACTGATTTCTGTGAGTTCTTGGAAGAGAAAGATTTGTACTGGCATTGTGGACAATTGAAGGCAGAGGTCTTGTGCTCTGGGTGAATGATTTGGGGATGACGATGTGCAATGTATGTACCATTGTTACCACCTGATTGATGTGCTTGAAAATTTATTTTAAAAAATGGTGCTTAGTTAAAAAGTAAATAAATAAAATAGGCACTTTTAAAAATACATGCAAAAACATTCCGCCCTGAGAATACATTCCATTGTTAAGATGAACTGCCAAAAACATTTCATGTCACAGGATAGACATATTGTAATTTTAACCTTTTCCCTTCCATTTCTTAATGAACATGAAAATCCAACCCATTTTATGTATAAATAGGTGAATTGGAATCACCTATCTACAGACATTTTAATCAAGCGTTTAGCTTTTGCTTCACAAGGAAGACATTGCTCTACATTTATTCTGTTTAGGGATAAAACTGATTTTCTGAAGAATACCAGAAAAAACTGCACAGAATAAAATCATTCTAAAAAATATAAACTAAACACACACACGTACTTAAAAAAAACAAAGAAAAAGACAACATATTTCAAACTTTTTAATCATTGGCTATTTAAAAACTGCTGGCTCCCCAGCTTTGATTTCTCTGTTCTTGACTATAGAATCCAAGATGTAAGTATGCCTCTCAAAGCACACTTCTGTCTCTCTCAGGTTTCACTCTACTGTCACACTTCTGAAACTACCAGACACTGAGCTCACTGCTGCTATCATCACGTTCACTCCCATCCCTGAAGGTTTAAATCCACAGCAATGGCTGCAGATAATGCACGCACTACTCCTACTCCATTCTCCCGTAAGCCCTAGGCAGTGGGTATCATATATGAGAACAAGGAAACGTGGGTCACAAACATGCTTGAGCTGGGGTTCTCCTTACAGAACAGCTCTGGGGGTGGCAATCCACTTCAACAGTGCTGAAGACAATAAATTACTATGATTTTTAAACTTGTTGCTAGTAGCTAATTCTACTAAGAGTTTGTTTTCTTGAGACAGGGTCTTGCTATACAGGTCAGCCTGCCACTCAGTTGACTATTGTAGCTCAGCCTGGACTTGAACTTGCAGTAAATCTCCTGCCTCAGCCTCCTGAGTGTTGGAATTACAGGCATCCTGGTAATGCATATTATTTTATTTTTCTCTTGGGCTTATTTTTTAATACCACATTTACTACAAAATCTCTTCAAATTTTTGTCCCTAAATAGAGGTAGCGCCAGGTATTGTAGCACACACCTTTAACTCCAGCACTGAGGAGGCTGAGGCAGAAGAACTGCTATGCGTTTAAGGCCAGCCTGAACTGCAGAGTGAGATCCTATCTCAAAAAAAACCCAAAAAATACTCAAAAAAAAGGGAAAGGAAAGGAAAGGAAAGGAAAGGAAAGGAAAGGAAAGGAAAGGAAAGGAAAGGAAAGGAAAGGAAAGGAAAGGAAAGGAAAGGAAAGGAAAGGAAAGGAAAGGAAAGGAAAGGAAGAAAAAGATCGGGAATCATTGAATATGATAAAGTATCAATTTTGAGATTATCTTTCATTCTTCAATATACAGCTATTAGTCATTCCTAAAATTCAGTATCTGTATTTCTTTATTATAGAAATTTATGATATACTGAATACAGCTTTAATAACTGAGGCTAATTCACAGCAGGACACAACTAGCCTGACTGCTTTCCTCTTTTTCTTACTTTTCTTGTTAATGAAGATTTAACTTTACTGGGAATTGAATATAGGGTCTTCACACTAAGCTAAAACGCCCTCAACCCTTTTCACTTTTTTTTTTTTTTTTTTTTTGAGACAGCATATGGTTTAATCACTCAGTTGCCCAGGGTTGGGTTGAATTTGCAAGCTTCTTGCCTCCACCTCCTAGAGTGCTAAGACTACCGACTACTGGTATGTGCAACACACCAGGCACTCGAGCCTTAATTTTTTATTTCATCTTTATCTGATTTTTGATTCTTTGTTGTGTAGCTCAGGCTAGTCTCAAAATGTTGATAATCTTGAGCCATAGCCTACAGAGTGCTGGGATTATGAACATGAGACACCACTTTTGCTTTTCTTTAGGCTATATGACAATTGTCATGATTATCTAGATGTCTTTGCACAGCCTCATATGCTAATAGGTGGGGCTTTGGGGTGGTGATGGATCATGGGTGTGTGATACTGGATTGGTCCACTGATGGCTTTATAGCTGGGTGTCATGTTGGGAAGTGAAGCCTGGTGGGAAAAGATGGGTGGTTGAGGGCAAGGCCTGGATGTGTATCTCCCTCCTCCTGCCTTAATCTCTCTGTGCTTTCTGCCTCTCACACTATGATCTCTTTCTCCTCTGCCAGGCCAGGCCAACCTGCCTTGGAGCCAGCCAACAATGGACTAAAACCTCTACAAACTGCGAAAAATAAACCTTTCCTCCTTTAACTTGTGGGTGTCAGGTACTTTGTTTCAGTGACAAGAAAGTAACTAAGAAGCCAGGCATGGTGGCACATGTCTATCATCTCAGTTCTTGGAAGACTGAGGCAGGAGAATTATCGTAAGTACGAGGCCAGCCTGGGTTCTGTAGTGAGTTCAAAGCCAAACTGAACTACACAGCAATATGGCAAGACCCTGTCTCAAAAAAATAAAAAAAATGGAAGGAGGGAGAGGGAGAGGGAGAGAGTGAGGAAGGTATGGATGGATGGATGGAAGGAGGGAGGGAGGGAGGGAGGGAGGGAGGGAGGGAAGGAAGGAAGGAAGGAAGGAAGGAAGGAAGGAAGGAAGGAAGGAAGGAGAGAGAGAGAGAGAGGAGAGGGGAAGAGGAGGTGAGAAGGAGAGGAGAGAGGAGAAGAGGAGAGAGAAGGCAGATTTTGGTATTAGAGAAGTAAGGTCACTACTGTGATGCTACTTAGCGTATCGTTCAGAAGCCTTTGGAACTGGCTTATGAGAAAAGCTTGGAGAAACAGCCCTAGCACGCTATGAGCCAAGCTTGATGGGAGAGTCTGGTCAGAGCTAAGAAGAACAGAATGCTGCTGACAGAAATGCTGCCATAAAGACTGGGATCAGGAGGTTTCAGTTGGGAATAAGAATGATGGCAACTGGACCCCAGATCATGTGTGCTATGTTCTGGCAGAAAACCTGTCTGCATTTTGTTTCTGCCCCAACACACTGGAGGAGACTAAAGCGAGTGCACTAATTAACCTGGCAGAAGAAATTTCAAGGCAGTCTATGTTGAGGCAGTGGCCTAGCTGGGACTTATAGACAGCTGTAACTTGAGAATCAAAAGCAAACTGCCCAGAAGAATAATTTGCCAACTTTTGAGTAGCTCCCACTCTTTATAGCCTCAAACTTGCAAAGGTAGAAAGATTGCTCTGAGAAGAGCATACAGGACACATGCTCCAGAATAGTGGCAGCCTAGAGGTGGGAATTGATACTGGAATCCAATTCACTGTGCTCAGTCATCCAGGCTTTTAGAAACTCTGCAATGACCAGCAAAATGCAAAAGTGTTCAGCTACTGCTCTGGCTGGCAGCAGACCTTGATGTCATCCAGGTGGTGCTGGCTTTAGGTGCATGCAGAATGCAAAAACTATGGGGTCAGGAAGGCCTCCATCCAGATTTCAGAAGGCCTAGAAGGCCAGGCAAGAATGGCTCTGAAAGGAGAGATCATGAAACTACAAAAGTGAAGCCAGAGGTACAGTGGAGACCCTAGGAAGTTGGAAAAGCCAGGAATGCAGATTACCTGAGGAAGGCTGTGAGAAGTAAACAAAGCCTCAACAGGAGAGAGGTCTTGAGAGCGCCAGCCAATGGCAGTGCTAAGCCCTTTAGAGTGCACAGCTTGCCCCAGTTTGCTGGGGGATTTACTGTTTGCCCTGCTGAATTTTGGCCTTGCCTTCATCCCATTCCTTTCTATCCTCCATTTCTCTCTTTTGGAGTGGGAATCTTTACCATTTTATGTTGGAAACATTTAACTTTTTGTAGGATTTTGTTTTTTTTTGGATAGTTTCATTAAGTAGACCAGGCTGGACTTGAATGCACCAATCCTCCTGTATAAGCCTCCCAAGTGCTGGGATTACAGGCCACCATACCTGGCTCTCTTTTCATTTTTACAGGAGCCCACAGACAGCAGATTGCTTTGAGTCTCAGAGAAGACTTGCACTTTTCAGCAATGCTATAATAGTAGGAACTCTGGCAACTCTCAAGAATGAACAGAAATACAAATTTTGTATAAAAGGATATGTAGGGCCCAGATCAGAATGTTACAGTTTATTATCTAGATGTTCCCCCTCAAAGCTTCATGTGCCCACAGGTGCCTATGTAGTGATGACTGGATCATGGATATGTGATCTCATCACTGATTAGTCAGCTGATGGGTTCACAGCTGGCAGTTATGTTGTAAAATAAAAACTGGTAGAAAGAGGTGGGTCACTGTGGGCGTACCCTGAAAGATCATATATCCTACCTCCTCACCTGACCCCTCTCTCTGCTTCCTGCTTGCCATGCCACAAACTATTTCTTCACTACCATACCGTGCCAGTTGATTGGAGCCAGCTGATTATGGACTGAAACCTCTACAAACTGAGAGCCAAAACAAACATTTCCTCCTTTATCTTTTAGGTGTTGGATATTGGGTCTCAGTAATAAGAAAGTAACTAAAATGATGTACTTTGAGTGTCTCTCAAATATTTAAATGCTTTTGCTCTTTCAGTTAATCAAGTTCACTATTACTTATTCTGTCATTGTTAACTATAAGAAATCTGGTAATTTAAAAGATGAAGAAAGAAAGCAAATTGAGATTTTTACTGAGCCTTTCCCTTCCAAAAAAATAACTAACAAAAAACACACCTAACTTTACTACAGAGTTCTGTAATTGAAGCTGAACTGCCTGGATTGGTAACTGACATTCCTTAGTTTGAAAATCTTATTCACTGCTTCAGAAATCTGACTTAGGAATCCACATCTGAGAATGGGAAATCAGCTGTACTATTTATGTAGCAGATGAATTTAAAGTTGTATAAAAAAGACAAGAGCCAGGTGTGGCAGCATAGACCTATAATCCCACCACTCAGGAGGCTGAGGCAGGCAGATCATTGCAAGTGTGAAACCAGCTTGGGTAACAAAGAGCCCCAGGAAACCCTGTCTCAAACAGAGAAAAGAAAGAAAAGAAAAGAAAAGAAAAGAAAAGAAAAGAAAAGAAAAGAAAAGAAAAGAAAAGAAAAGAAAAGAAAAGAAAAGAAAAGAAAAGAAAAGAAAGAAATTGTCCTTTTAAAGCTGAAATTCTTTCTTCCCTTTAGTTGTATTCCCAAACTAAAAGGTCAGGCACAGCAGTGCATGTCTTTGATTCCAGCACTCCTGGGCAATTTAACCAGACCCTGTCTCAAAATAAAAATAAAAAGGTCTGGAAAAAGTCTCAACTTCAATTCCCAGTACTGCACATACATGTATCAAGTGATTAATAGGTGTGGAGCAGGGTGTGGCTCAGCAGTACAGCTCTTGTCCAGTGGGCATGAGACTACAGGTTCAATCCCCAGCATTATAGCCAAAAAAATCAAAAATCTAACAACAAAAACTCCCACTGATTCCAATAATTTAAAACCTAAAACCTTGTCTTAAAAAGGAGACAGGTCCCCTGTATTTCCCAGGTTGGCCTTGAACTTTGATCCTCTTGCTTTTAGCCTCTCAAGTACTTGGAATTACAGACCAATTCAGGCAAAACAGCAGGCTAAAACCTTTTCTTCTCAAAGGAACATACAGGGCTGGGACAAAACTCAGTGGTCAAAGAGAAGGCAGCAGGCCCTAGATTTGATCCTCAGCACCAATAAGCACTCTGGAAATTTCTTCTTTTGGAATTAACACATACAGCACTTACCGCTGGATGCTGACGAACATGGAGTCAACAAACTAAGCGGAGAAAAATGTTGTCTGTTAAAGTTAGCAGCTGCGGGTGCTCCTCCAAGGGGTGCTACAGGTCCATACATCTGACCTCCTGAAAGGTTTGAGGCAAAGTTTCCCAAATGTGTAGAGGGTGTTACAGAACCATATGGCGAGTCCATACTGACAATACCTACAATGCAGAAGATTATCATACCTTATAAGAGTTACCTATAAACAGAAACAAAGCTAATATACTAAGAGGTCCTAGACTGTTTTAATTATTTAAGAAAATCTTGTTGGGTGTGACAACATAGGCTTGTTATCACAGCACTCAGCAGGCAGAGGCAGGAGGAGTGCCATGAGAGCACAGTGAGTCCAAGCCAGCCTGAATTACACAGAGAGACCCTGCCTCAAAATAAAAATGAACTGAAAAAAAATCTTGGTTATCTCTTTCAGTCTATTCATTTGTCATTTCTTCATTTGATAAAGACAACCATAAAGGAAGGAAAAGAAAAAAAAAAGAATACAAGGGGAAAAGTGGGAAAAAAGCTTTTGTAAACAAGTATAGGGGAGATTGATGGGAAGGGAAATGGGAAAAAAAGCAGCAGTATGATGTATCATGTATAGGTACAAATTCCCTATCAAGAATGTGATTGTTGTGTGTATCTAAAACGTACCAAATAAAAAAACTACCTGGGAATGAGTAAAAAATAAAATAAGGACAACTGTAAAAAAGGAAAATATTTTTATATTTAATTTTAATATTTGGTCTTTCATTAGCTATTATAGACTACATATAGCTATAATATCAACATTTAGAAATCAAATAGGCCTAAAACCAACAAGTTGTATACAAATTTTATTCTTAAAAATTTATAGGAGCCAGGCATGGTGGCATATGCCTATAATTCAAGATGTCAGGCGGAAGGATCACAAACTTGAGCACAGCCTGTGCAATTTGGCAAAAGACTCTGTTTTAAAAAAATAAATGAATTAAATAAATGAATGAATGCATGAATAAAGGATTGGGATTATAATGCAGTGAAAAAACCCTGGGTTCAACTCTCAGTTCTGAAAACAAAATAAAACCTACAGGGAAGAAGAAACAGTCTCTATAAAAGCTTCTGTGGTAGAAAAATGTAGTATTCTCAACTTAACTAAGCAGCCTTTCCACAGGTACCAAAGAAGCAATCTGTCACTGAGTATGTATTAACATAATGCAGTATGAAATGTCAAATATCACCTATATTATGCTCTTTTCAGAAATAGAATGCACAATATATTTGGGAGTTGAGTACCAAGAAGATTAAATCTGTTTTTTTTGAGTGTAGTAGCAGTGGTGTAACTGTGAAGGTAAACATTTCTATTTTGGGAAGATTCATGACAAAGTATTCAGAAGTAAAATATCAATGTTTAAAACTCTCCTTGTCATAATTTGACAAAAGGTAGAGAATAAAAGAAAACAGAGGTTAGGGGCTGCAAGGGGGGTATGAAAGGCAAGACAAGAGACAGCAAGAAGGAAAGAAAGCAGCAGAAGAGAGAAGGAGGGGGCTTGAGAAGTTTGTTTTTGTTTTTTATCCCCCAGTACTAAGGATTAAACCCAGGGCCTTTTTACTGAGATACACCTCATTTTTTAAAAGATTCTTTATTGGCTGTGGGTTTAGTTCAGCAGCACAAGCGCCTGCTTATAAGTGTAAGGTCCTGAGTTCAATCCCCAGTACCAAAAAAAAAAAAAAAAAAAAAAAAAAAAAAACTTTATGTTAGGCAAGGTCTCACTAAATTGCTAAATTGCCTAGCCTGGGTTCCAATTTGGGATTCTCCTAAGACCTCAGCATTCCAGGGTGCTAGGGTTACAAGGTATGTGCCACCATACCTGGCTTGAAAAGATGAACATAAAGAAAAGTACAATACTCTGCTTATTTTGTTTCTTAAATTTTTACGCAATTCAACAATTTTTCAAAAAAAAAAAAACCACTATAAAAATAGTTGAGTCTACAATATAAAAAGTTAGTAAGCAAATAAAATTACAGAGAAATCAAGAAAATATGTATGGAACACAAAATAAATGAAGAAAAAACTAGAATAAAAATTAAGAGTCTGAAAGAGATTCAGGAAAAGGTGAAAGACACTTCCTGTGTAATGGAGGGAAGAAGATGAATTCTAAATGACTTGCAGTTAGCAATATTTTCTTTCAATAAACTCAATGCTAAACTTAAATGCTGATTCTGCCTCTATCCAGACAACTCCTTCTACCATATCCCTGACTCTTAAAAAGCTGGCCGCTTGATTTTGTATCTTTTTCACACACAAAAAACCTTCCTTTTATTTTCTCTAAATCTTCAATTTTAGTGTTTCTAAACTCATCAACTAAAATACCATATTTTTGGAAACAGTATCTTTACTGAATTCTCACTATCACAAAAATGAAATTTAAAAGCACTTCCTATGCATTGGGATATGAAAACATTTAAAAACTAAAAAACTGGTAGCTGGGTGTGGTGGCATGTACCTGTAATCCCAGCACTCAGGAGGCTGAGGCAGGAGGATCGTTGCGAGTTTGAGACCAGCCTGGGCTACAAAGTGAGTCCAAGGCCAACCTGAACTGCATAGCGATACCCTGTCTCAAAAAGATGACAAAAACGAACAAACAACAACAACAAAAAAAAATCCTTAAAGAACTATACCAATTGCATTGTTTTAGCATAAGAGAAATGTTTCATAGTACAAAAATATTTGATCAATTCCCAGCAAATAAATATTTAATGTTTGTGTTTATTACATTTACACATTATATAAGAAGATAAAAATAACAGTGAGTTCCTATTAAACTTGAAATTTTCTGTCCCAGAATGTTTCATCTCCATTAACACAGATGAGAGTTCAATGGAACTTTACTTATAAACACTGAAATTTGCATTTCACATCTTTCTGTGTCACATAGTATTATTATGATTGTTATAACTCTTAACACGTTGTTTTTGAAAATTGTGTTTTGCTGTGTAGTTCATGCTGGTCTGAAACTCCTGGTGATTCTCCTGCCTCAGCTTCCTGAGTGCTGGGACACACTGTGATACAGTATTTATAATTTTTTTGGGGGGGTGCCATATAAGAGATTGAACTCAGGGACTTTGCACCGAGCTATATTCACAGTCCCATTTTATTTTTTACTGAGACAAGGTCTCATTAAGTCTCTAAATTTTCCAGGCTGGGCTTGAACTTGCATTTCTTCTGTCTCAGCCTCTCAGAGTACTGGGATTACAGTGTGTGCCACCATGCCCAGCTATGTTATTACCCTTTTATAAACATTATTTTTAGTCAGGCATGCTGCGTGTCTAGGATCACTTGAGCCAAGAGTTTGAGACCTATCTGGGCTACACAGCAAGATCTAATCATAAACAAGTAATTTTTTATGCTGTAGAAAAGCACAACGGGTATAATTTGGCTCACAGGCCACTGTGCATCAAGTCTCTCACATGGACTGGCTTTTAACTCACTGAAATGCTCATACATATATGCTCTACATGCAACTCAGCACTCTAGATTGGCTTTTGTAGTATTACTGAAAAAACTAGCAACATCTGTAGTCTAGTTACTAAAACTGCATCAGTATCGATTTCTTAGCTTTTACATCATTATTAAGATGTTTATTTACAGCAAAGATGGAGGAATTACAGACCTCATCTCCAGATCTAAAAATATTTCAAAGCAAAATGTTTTAAGAAAAAATGTAATAAAAGACTTTAGGATCTGCTGGGGATACAGCTCAGTGGCACAACATCTGCCCAGTAAGCGCAAGGTCCTGAGTTGGATTCCTAGTACTAAAAAAAAAAAAAATTTAGGATTTTACATATTAAGTCTTGTCCAACAGAATTTTCTATGATAATGGAAATGTTCTATATCTTTTCTGTCCAACAGAGTAGCAGCAGTCACAAGTATTTATTGGATATTTGAAATGTAGTTAGTTTCATTAAGATTTGTTTATTTAGTCATACTAGGATCTATCTACTTAGTGGTACTGGGGACTGAACCCAGAGGCTGTCCACTGAGATGTCTTTTTAAAATTTATTTATGGTGTCTCTGAGACAGGGTCTTGTTATGTAGTTTGGATTAGCCTTGCATTCACTATCTAGCCCAAACTGGACTTGAATTTGCAGCAATCCTCCTCAGTCTCCCAAGTACTGGGATTGAAAACATGAACTACCATGGCCAGTTTATTGTAACTTTCAAATGTTTAACAAAAATGCCTGATTTTTTTTTTTGTTTTGTTTGTTTTTTATTTTTTTCTCTGAGACGGGGCCTTACTATGCAATTTAGACTAGTCCGGAACTCACAGCAATCCTCCTGCCTCAGCCTGCCCAATGCTGGGATTATAGGTATGTGACATCACGTCCAGTGAACATAAATGTTTAAAAAAAATAAAATCACTATACTTGCCAGGCACAGTGGCTCATGCCTATAATCATAGCCCTGAGGTAGGTTTGCTGGGAGTGACAGGCCAGCATAGTTCAAGGCCAACCTAAACTAAAAAGCAAGATCCAGTCTCAAAAAAACAAACAAAAAAAATTTACTATACTACACACACAATACAATGTCCATGATTTAATTCCAGTACTCCTCGGCTGGGGATGCAACTCAGTGGTAGAGTGTTTGCCTAACATACACAAGACACTAAGTATGACCCTCAGAACAGAGGTAAGGGATACAGACAGATGACAACACACACAAGGACACCTGTCCTTACTGCTTAATTGCAGAGCAAAATATGACAAAGTGACCAATAGCTTTCATCTTACCTGTGTAAAGGAGTACTAGCCAGAAAACAGAAACTCACCTGAGGGACTTGGAATGGGTCTTTGTAATGGTGGTCTAAAACCTGGAGCTTTGGAAGTATCAGACTGATGTAAAGGATCTGAATTTGGCAAATATGAGGATTTTCCTGATAGCATAGATTCTGGAGTTGACTGAGATGAAACAACAGATCCTCCCCAAAAGGCATGAGCAGAAGTAGGGTTGTTTTCAAACAATGTGCTAAAGGGCCCGAATGGTAAAGGGGCATTGAAATTGGGAGCAAGAGGCTTATTTGCCGGATGTACTGAATTCTGACAAGCACTTTGTGTACTTAAGGTCGAAGGTAGCTGGACAGAGGAGGGAACACTGTGAGGTCTTTTAATGTGATTGACATTGAGGACTGCAACAGATGAATTCTGCACTGGAGCTGGATTCTTGAGAGGGGCAACTGTGCCATGAGAGGGTGGTCTAGCAGCAGGGGTTTCCATTTTAGGAGGCTGGGAGCATCCCATCTGTGTCTGAGGCACAGGGTAAGTCACTGGGGCAGTAGAAGGCACCACCGCTGGAGCAGAACTTGCTGTTGCTAAAGGAGGTACAGTCATTCTAACTTCCAGGGGAGGAACCTGAGACTGCGGAAGAGGTGGTCTTGGCTCCTGAGAAACAGATCCTGGAGGCTGCTGCTGAGTAGAATGAACTGAGGAACTCCCAGAACTGCTGCTGTTTGGAGGTCGACTGTTTGCTGTTTCCACTAGTGGTGGACTACTTGCTTCCTGTTCAGAAGAAGATGCCCCTTTATTGGGAGACACTGATCCACACTCCAAAGGGCTGTTTCTAGAAACCCCTCCTGGCTGGGCTGGTGGTGATGGGGAAGATGGGGATGATACTGGGTAGTGTTCTTTGGCAGTAGGCATAGGGTATGTGGCATTTGTGGGTGCGGTGCTATTGTTGCTTGCTGTGGTTGTGACTGTTGTCGTGGTGGCGTTAGATGTCTTCACAACTGTGACAAAAAGCTGCCTTCTGACAGAAGGTGAACTTGGACTGCCATTTGTAGATGTACCAGGCACCGTTGAAGCTGATGAACTGGTTGTAGTTGTTGGACTTGAAGTTAAAGAACCTGCTGAATTCACCTGAGAACCACTGCTGTTCTGATTGCTATGGCGAGGCACCATGTGAGGCTTAGGCGAGTTTGTAGCTCTGGCAGGGCTCAAAGGCCTGACAGGAAAAGGACCCCAAGTGGATTGAGCTGGTGGAAAAGTACCTCCAAAGTGGGTCATGGGCAACCTTGGTGGACGGATCTGCTGGAAAGTTTGAGCAGCAAGCAAAGCATGTGCAAACTGGGGAGGAGGGTATGCTAAAGGGAGAGAAACTGGAAAACCAGGCCTTACATTATTCACTGGGTTCTTAATGGTTTTGTGAGTGGACGAAGAAGAAATTGCAGGCACAGTGAGTGCTGTGGCAGTTTGAGATGTAGATGACAGAGCTACTGTTGTCATTTTAATTCCCATTAAGGAACTGTTAGCAGCAGTGGTGACAGGTGCTGATGACCCTATTTTGGAATTTGCTGAGGAGCTTTTCAAACGATTCTTTGGAATAAGTTCATCAATTTCTTTGTCTGGATCCTTGATCAAGGCATTGATCAACTGAGTTGCTTGTCTTGTTGATTCAGTGCCACCCCTGTATGTTGACCAAAAAAAAAAAACAAAAAACAAAAACAAAAAAAATTCCTTACTTTCTAATAATATAAAGCCTATCTTCATTCATGTGCGTGTGTGTGTGTGTGTAGATAAGTATATATATGAAACAGACAAAACTTTAGCAGCAATCTTCTAACCATATTTTAGACACCCTGCAAAGCTATGAACTGTTCTGGGTTAACAATGTATGTATAAGGGAAGGAAGTGATTCATTTTCTAAGGTTCATTTTATTGTTGTTTCCTTCCACTAAGAAATCCTTTGGTCAGGAAATCTACTACACATAAAATCATGCATTAGCTGAGTATGGCACTGCACACCTGTGATGCCAGCACTCTGGGAGGTTAAGGCAGGAAGACTATGAGTTCAAGCCCAGCCTGGTGACTTCAAGGTTTAGTAAGACCCCATCTTAAAAAAAAAGAGGGGAGTGGGGGAATGGGGATGCAGCTCAGTGTGAAGACCCTGAGTTCAATCTCTGGTACTCCAAGAAATAAAATTAGAAAATAAACCCTATGTAATCAATGATCAATTTAAATTTTGTTGATCAGTACTAACAACAATACAAGAGGGGATGGAGGTATAGCTAGGTCAATGACAGAGTGGTTCCAATTTGTTTGTGCAGGGTCTTGGGTAGGTTCAATACCTAGCACAGCAAAAAATAAAAAATTTAAATAATACAAATAAACAAGGAAGACATTAAAAATGATTAAGAAAATATTATTTTATCTTAAATCTTGGTATCTGAGGTGACCACATTCACTAGCCCTACTCTACCTGTTAGTAGGATGATTATTGTAATTCCCCTGGGAAGATATCTCAAAATAGGTAAAGAATACTGATAATGCCAACAAACAGGCATAATACTAAACCCTAACGTTGGATTTTTCAGGAAAATATTTAATTTTAAGAAAAGTTAGGGCCAAGTATGGTGGCATGTCTGTAATCTGGCACACAGGAGGCTGAGACAGGAGAATCATTGCCAGTTTAAGGCCAACAGGGATACATAATGAGTTCAGGGCCAGCCTGAACCACTCTGCACTCAAGAAGCTGAAGCTGTCGGACTGCCTCAAATTCAAGGTCAACCTGGGCTACACCGTGAAACCCCATCTTCAAAAAACAAAACAATGTGGTGACACATGCCTATAATCCCAGCACTTGGGATGCTGAGACAGGAGGATCACTGCAAGTAGGAGGCCAGCGTAGACTGCAAAGTTCAAGGCCAGCCTGAAACAAAAAGTGAGACTGTCTAAAAAAATAAAAACTTAAAAAACACACACACACCCCAAAACCAAAAATGAATCCAGGTCATGCCTATAATCCCAGTATGGAGAGGCTGAGGTAGGAGGATCACCTCAAGGTTGAGGCCGGCCTGGGCTACAAAGCAGGATTCTGTCTCAAAAAATAAAGGAACTCACTGATTAAAATATGTTGAAAACACACTCCTGAAGTCTCACAATTTTAAGGATGTCATATGAGCCAGGTTAAGTAGCATAAGCCCATGACCTCAGTCACTCAAGAGGATAGTACATTCAGTCCCAGCGTGGGTATCTTAGCAAGATCCTGTCATAAAATAAAATGGCTGGAAATGTAGCTCAATAATATAGTGCTTGCCTACCATGCATGGCTGAATACAGAGCCACACATACATAAAGAGTACACACATATAGAGCCAGAGAATTAGCTCAGTGGCATAAGCACCTGCCAAGTGCAAGGTCGTGAGTTTGATCCCTGGTACCAACCCCCCCCCCAAAAAAAGGGTATACACATACACAGTCATTATGAACAGTTTACATATAGAAAATACAATCTAATCTTTTGCTATATATACACACTCATACAAAATGTCTACCAAACTCTTTAAATGAATATGTATTTGAAGGCAAAAAAAAGTCTATCTCTTTTAAACACTCCATAAGACTATCAGCTAGGACAAAACTATGACAGCATCTTTTTGTTTTGTTTCGTCTTTTTGAGACAGGGTCTTGCTATGCAGTTTATCTGGCCTTGAGCTCTCTTTGTAATGCAGGCTGGCCTCGAACTCACAGCAATCCTCCTGCCTCAGCCTCCCAAGTGCTGGGATTACATGCATGTGCTACCACACACGGTTGATGGTATCTTCTTGAACATGCATAAAGTTTCCAATTAAAACAAGTACACCATTAACACCAAGTTTCACTAAAAGCTCCAACAGCTATATTCCACTAAGCTACAGTGCAATAAAAAAAGAAAAACATAAGAAATAAAGCTTTGCCTTATTGTTATTATCCGGTCTCCCGTTTTGTCTTTCTGTTTATCGATATCTATGTGTGCACCAGTGAACTCCCGAATAGCATTGATATTACAGCCTCCTCTTCCAATCACTCTGGATATCACAGTTGATGGAACAGATACTTTCTTTGATCTGTTTAAAAGTTTCAAACATAAATTAGTAAAACAAGACATATCATGAATATCAGTTGTTAAAATGAGGGTAAAGGGCATTACTAAAATTTCTATAAACAGAATGAATTACCCAAGTAAGCTTCTTCTATCTACTCTCACTGTAGATGAACAGACACATAAACAGGCTATCTAAGCCCCCATTCCTGATGACCACCCTTCGCCTCTCCCTGTGAAGCACACACTCTGTGGACATGTACTGTGGTAATGCCGATGCTGACAGATCAGACAGGGTCTGCCCACATACACTGAGCATGAGACACCAAACAGGAGGACTGCAGGACTGCGTGCTCCACAATGGCACTGTGACCTCATGCTGATCAGAGGTCAGATCTACAAGAAGAAAGGCTTCTTGTAGGCACTTCCAGTGTTATGCTCATTCTTTTTTAAATTCTCTAATACATAACAAGAATGATAAAAAAAAATACTTTTCTGTAAGAGGTACTAACATCACTGTTCACAAATATACATACTTGCCAAATAATGTCTACTAACATAATAAAAAAGAAAACCCATAGGATTTTTTAAAAAGTAAAATCCATCTAACACTTGCAAAACTACATTTTAATTTTAGATACAGAAGTTCTGCAAAGGTGGATATAAATTCCTGACTTGTCAGTTAATTCTCTAAGAAAACATACAGCATGAGGGCTGGGACGTGATTCAGGGCAGTGTCTCCTCTAACATGCACAGGCCCTGGATTCAATCCCAGCACAGCAAAAAAAAAAAAAAAAAGAAAAGAAAAGAAAAGAAAAGAAAGAAAGGTTCTCAGTAAAGACAAGCAGTCAATTACACTTTATGGAACAAGTAAATTATGTATGCATGTATTTAATACATTGTTTATTTTTCTTTTTTGACACAGGGTCATGATATATATATATATTTTCAGGCTGGCCTTGAACTCATGCCAATCCACCTGCCTCAGCCTCCCTAGTGCTGGAGTTATCCCTAGTGCTGGAGTTACAGGGTTGTGCCACCACACCCAGTTTGTATTTATGTATTTAAAATGGCTTGTTAAACTGGGTGTGGTAGCATGCACCTGTAATCCCAGTACTTGGAAGGTGAAAGCAGGAAGATTACTGCAAATTCAAGACCAGCCTGGGCTATAAAGTTAGCTCAAGGACAGTTTGAACTGCATAGTGAGACCCTGTCTCAAAAGAACTGAATAAATACATAAAATGGCCTGTTATATGGTCATATTTTAATAAAGGTATATCTCTTTATATATAAAATTGACAATTCTCTTCCCCTCAAAGAGTGTGATATCAGTTAGTGGTCATTAATCACAGATAATAAATACACAAAGGATACAGAAGTAAGAGAATCACCTTACTTCTATATAAAGAATGCTTATGGTAACTTCAAGTAGTTCAGAAGAAGGTATATGGGAATGTGTGCAAGTATATACAAGTGGGAAAGTGGCAGATAAGGACAGCAAGGGAAGTATGGCCCAACACCCAAAAGAAAACTGTATAGTGCACTGAGGGGTTAACAGAAACAAACTTGGTTTGATGGCACTCTTCTTTCAACTAAACTAAGCACTTATTTATTTATTTAGAGACAGGGTCTCGCTGTGTTCAGGCTGGCCTTGAGCTCACTTTGTAGCCCAGGCCAGTCTCAAACTCTCAACGATCCTCCTGCCTCAGCCTCTCAAGTGCTGGGATTACATGTGCCACCATGTCCAGCCTCAAATAAACTTTTAAACAGATTTTTCTAGGGCTGGGGATTTAGCTCAGTGGTATAGGTACCTGCCTGGCAAGTGTAAGTTCATGAGTTCAAACCTGTTTAAAAAAAGAAAAAAAAAAAAAAAAAGTTTTCTGAAAAGGTCTTATTTTAAGTTAATCAAAGGACTAAAATCGCCCACATCCTTTAATTCTTAACAATATTAGTATGTACTTTTTTTTTCAATTTGAAATATGGCAAGATCTTATCTGTTGGCTAAACTATCTTGTATCATATATTAGCAATCTTGAGAATAGAAGGAGGAATTTAACTGTAAAGTAAAAAGAGTTTACAGGGACACAGAATGCACAAGAATGAGAAAAATGGGGCTGGGGATTTAGCTCAGCGGCATAAGCACCTGCCTTGCAAGCATGCGGTCGTGAGTTCAATCCCCAGTACCGATTAAAAAAAAAAAAAAAAAGAATGAGAAAAACATGAGGAGCGTAGTGATGCACACCTATAATCCTAGCATTTGGGAAGCTGAAGCAGAAAGAACACCACTGAGGACAGCTTGGGCAAGACAGAAAAGAGAGGGGAGGAAAGGAAGAAAGGGAACTACTCACCTTCTTACAACTTCTTTCCATCCTTCTTCTCTCTTTTGCCCACGCTTGGGACTTGCTACTGTTAACTTCCCATTTGGAGAGGAAAGGGGAGATGGGCCAGATTTTGTGCAAGTAGACAGAGAACTACTGGTCCCTTCATTGATGGTCTCTGACAATCTAACAGAAGGAAAAGAAGTATATTTACATTAAATGCAGAACAGAAGTAGAATTTTTAAATTGTAAAGGTAATATATTACATAATTTTGTTTTGCTTTAACTGTATTTATTTAATCATAACTGGAAGAATATGAGCTTAAATAGAAATATAATCTAATGCACTAGAGGAAAATGTTTCTCGACAGTTGTTAAGTGTTAAATCCTAAATTTTATCTTTAACAATGTGAACAAATGAGCATCTTGTCTTCCATTTTTCCTCTTTGAGAGCCAAGGTCTCACTATGTATTTGGGCTAGCCTTGAACTTGTGGCTATCCTTGTACTTCAGTGACCCCCCCACAGTGCTGGGATCATGGGTATGTGACCCCATGCCTGCCTTTTCCTCAGTAGCATGTGATATAAAGAGCCAATTTTAAGAAGATATTCCACTGGGGACAAATATAGCTGAGTTAAATCACAAATAATGACCCCTGTGGCCATGTGTGGTGGCACAAGTCTAGAACCTCAGCACTGGGGAGGCTGAGACATGAGGCCTGCTCCAAGTGCAAGGCCAGCCTAAACTGCATGAGAGCATGTCTCAAAAAAACTGCAAAGCTACAATCAACACTTTTCGTAAACTAAGCTTAACAATCAAAAAGAAATTACTTGATTTCTAATAAATATAATATCTAAAACAAAGCTTAATTTTCACTTGAAAGTGAGCCTTCCTTAGCATAAAAAACACATTGTTGGGCTGGGGCTTTAACTAAGCAGCTGCCTGGCAAGTGTGAGTTCAACCCCATACCAAAAACAAAAACCAAAACAAAAACCCTAAAAAACACACTGTTTTGAAAGTTATTTCACTTGTTTTACTGAAAGTTAAGTAGACGGTGTATATGATGACACTACTTGAAAGAGTCAAGACAAAAAGTGAAACTAACTTTACTGAAGCCTTGCCAGAAACAGATTTCCTCTCCTCCTTGGGAAATGTGACCAGCACTGACGGCTGCTTCTTGCTGGCAACAGTAGCAGCAGCTACTGCTGCAGAGTGATTGTCGCTCTTCAGACTGCTGTTACTGTTGCTGCTCTCGTCGCTGCAGCTGGAGATCCTCATGTTGTCACTGTCCCCGCTCTCACTAGTGCTGCTGCTCTTGGACTCTCCATTCACCTTCTCTGGCTGACTATATGAAATTGGTAGTGGATCATCAAATATAATTTGAACATTTTCTGTTGTAATTTTATTTTTCCTGTTTTTCCTCTTTGAACTGGTTGTAGTTATGGTATTATTTCTTTTACCATGGGCACCTGCCAGAGTCGTCCAGGTTGCAGATATACCTATGGTTGTGGTGGTTGTGGCACTTGGAGGCTCTGTCAAGACTTCCGGTTCTTCTGTAAAAGCAGCAACCTCAATTAGCAAGTCTGCTTAGCTTTAAGCACTTAACAAAACAAAAAACAACCCTGGAGTTACTTTACTACACAGATGACATTATCAGTCATTCCAGAATTCATGGACATGAGGTAGATATGACTGATCTGTACCACCAGGAACTATTCAAAGTATAACAGGTATAATATATAAAGACTATTATGAGGACAATATGAGAAATATCAACATGTACCTTATATTATGCATTATTAAATATCATACGTAAAACAATAGTCTTTTTCTGAGACCATATTTTTCAACTACGTATAAATTCAAATAATGTATACAGCTTATATGCACACTGCTCCATAAAAGGGAAGATAGATAAAACACAAAGGGCACAACGTTTTAAGAATCTATCTGACAGCCAGGGGTGGTAATCCCAGCACCTGAGAAGGTGAGGCAGGAGAATCACAAGTTTGAAGCCATCCTGAACTCCATGGCAAGTTCAAGTCCAGCCTGAACTGTATTGCAAGATCCTGTCTAAAAAACAAAACAAAACAAAACAAAAAAAGGAACCGGGTATGGTGGTACACACCACCATGAAGAATGAGGAGATAGGGTCACTTGAATACACATTTAAGGATGAGCATGGGCCGCATGAGGATAGGACATTTCTATACGTAAATAAGGAAGTGAGCAAATAAGCCAAATAAAAAGTTGGAGAAAGAAAAAAAAAGCACATACTATCTTTTTCTTTTTTTTCTTTGTCTTTTTGAGGAAGGGTCTCCCTATGCAGTTCAGGCTGATCATGAGCTCACTGTGTAGCCCAGACTGGTCTAGAATGCTCAAGGAGCCTCCTGCCTCACTGTCAGGAGTGCCAGGATTACAGGTGTACACCACCTCACCTGGCCAGCACATATTATCTTAATGGTGCAGTAACTTAAAACTGTTCAGTGATGGATACTGAACTAAACATACTTTCTCTTAGAATGTATTGTATGGAACAAATTAGATGCCTGTTTACAGAAAATACCTTCAGCTTTAAGCTTTTCTTTTTCTTGAGCAGCCTGGAGTTCAAAGTTCTCTTTATTTTTAGCTTCAATTTCTTCTAATTTTCTTCTTTGTTCTTCCTTTTTCTTTCTTCTCTTCTCCTTTCTCTTTTCTCTTTTGGCAGCCAATGCCAGCCTCCGGCTTTCTTCCCTTAACTGTTAAAACAAATGTAATAGAAAACAAACATGTAAGCTGAGGCTGAAGCAGGAGCATCCCAAATTCCACCAAGGCATGAGAAACTCAGCAAGGACCTCTGTCCCAAAATAAAAAAGGACTGAGGGTGTAGCTCAGTGGGAGAGCCCTGACCTTAACTCCTAGTAGTAGGAAAAAAAACAAGAACATAAATGTAACAATGGAATTTACTATGGAGAAAAAGTTGCCACGTAATGTTTTTTTTTTATTATATGGACCAGAACATCATAAAACACTATTATCTAACTCAATTTGTTGTTTTCTGCCATATTCAAACCTTTCTAAAGAGACAATAATATTTTTTAAGTAGGAAGATCAGATCAAAGATATGACTTTTTTTCTTGGAGTGGGGGGGGGGGACATGGTTTTGCTATGTAGTCCAAACTGGCCTTGAACTCATGGTAATCCTCCTGCCTTAGCCTCCCAAGTGCTGAGATTACAGGCATGCAGCATCATGCCAGGCTCTAAAGATAAAAGGCATTTTAATATGGGCAAATGATAAACTGATATATATTGCAGCTCTATAATCATTACATTCTATTGTATTGTAGCTCTGTAATTGAGTAATGTGGTACTGGTTTTATTCATTAATTTGGCAAAATTAAAAAACATCACAGAAAGAACAGACATCACATATTAGCAAAAGTTGGAAAAAATTAGTTCTATACTGCAATGGGTAAAAACACTGGTATTTTAGGAAAATTTAAAACCTCCAATAAAAACAATAAACTGCTTATCCTAAGAAGTTATTCTAGGCTGGGTTTGGTGGCACACTCCTGTAAACCCAGCATGCAGGAGGCTGAGGCAGGAGGATCATTACAAGATCAAGACCAGCCTGAGCTACAAAGTGAGCCCAAGGCCAGCATGAACGGCACAGTGAAACCCTGTCTCAAAAAACAAAAAAAAGAAAAAGAGAAAGAAAAAAAGTTATTCTATAAAATGGTGATCTAGGTAAGAAGTTGTAAAACTGATCACAGTAGTGGTAAAGGGAAACAAAGTAGTCATTAAAGGGAAGGGATGGATAAATGTATGTTTACAGACCACTGGCAGTATTTTAAAGGATTATAAATATATGAATGAGAAAATGTTCACAATTTAACATTTGTTTGGTGGTTGAGAAAGCATACAGTATACCAGTAATCTAATTTACAGAGGAAGGGAACTTTTAATGAGTGTCAACTTGTAGAAGGGAAAAGGCTTAGAAGTTAAAGACATGGTTTTTTTTTTTGTATTGAGAATTAATCCAGGGCCTCATGCATGCTAGGCAAGTGTTTTACCACTGAACAATACTCCCACCTCCCCCACCTTTTTTTGTCTTTTTGAGACAGGGTCTCACTATGCAGTTCATGCTGGCCTTGAGCTCACTTTGTAGCCCAGGCTGGTCTCAAACTCACATCCTCCTGCTTCAGCCTCCCTGAGTGCTGGGATTATAGGCGTGAGCCACCACGCCCAGCATGCCCCCCTTTTAAATTGTATTTTCAGACAGTCACACTAAATTGGCCATGCTGGCCTGAAACCTGAGATCTCGAGAAGCTGAGATTACCAAACCCAGCTACAAATAAAAGACTATAATTATTGCCTCTCAGTAGGATGGAGAGGATGGCAAGATGACAGGAAGATGGTGATCTTCAACTGTACTTCACTTATTAGCTACATATTTTTTCTATTTGTGGAAGTAAACACATTAGCTTCAGAATAAAAAATTTGTATTTAAAAGTTCAGCAACATCTCAAAAGAAGCTATGCATGCATATATATGTTTGAGAGAAAGGGTCTCACTGAGGCTATAGTTCAGGCTGGCCTTGAACTAAAGCCTCACTTCCTAAGTGCTGGGATTACAGGCATGCACCACCACCCAGATGTTAGAAAAAAGTCTGGCTTCCTTTTTCAAGTCTTTCCCTAGAAATTCTTTCCTGTCTTCTAAAATTATCCTTTTGTTATTAGATGCCTGAAAGGTCTGGCTCACTTTGGAGGTTTTTGAACCCTGGGGAAATGCAATACAATTAGAGTAACTTTGGTTCCTGGAAAGGACAGCCTGGTGAGAAGACTATGGAAAGCTGGCACTATCTAGAGCATGCAGACTATATAGGGAAATAATATACTTGGTGTTAAGGAGACAGAACGTGCTTGCACAGTGTCCCTTAGAAATCTCTGCCGGAACAATACAAGCTCCAGTAGAAAGATTTGGGAGGAAGGGTGGGGCAGGGAGGTGACCTTTTCCTAGTACCTCCCAGCAGGAGTGGAGTAGTGCCTGCCCATTGGTGAGTCTGAAAGAAGGAACTGCACAAGTGTGCTCAGCTCACGCTCCCTCAAGAAGCCAACTGCCTGTTCTTGGGAAATGTTTTCCTCAGCCTGAGCTCCAGAAAGGTGCCCTGTGTTTTTCCCGGTCTACTTCCCACTGTTTGGGATCGGTAAGTGTGAGGGAGGGGTGGAGTATAAAGGCTGTGCTCAAATGACCACCATTTAAGGCAAAGTCACTATGCCTCTAGTACACAGTAGGCTTCCCAATTCAGAATTCAACTAGCATTGTCTGTATCACATCTGTATGGAAAGAGATGTCTTGATAAAGGAACTAGAAATGTTTTGGGGAAATCAACTATTGCAAATGAAGTGTGAGATTTTGGGTACATCCAGAATGGGTTCTTTGATGGCATTGAATCTCCCTACTTGGCCAATGGCAGGAGCTAATTGTGTGTAGCCCCTCAAGGGGAAAGGGCTTTTTAAAAAATAGAAGAATTTACTAGGGATGGTGTAGCTCAGTGGTAGAGAATGCCAGAGGACCTGTTTAAGTCCCACCACCAGAAAAGCATGAAAGAAAAAAGGAAGACATTTATCTTCTTTGTTTTGAGATGAAGTCTCACCTTGCTGACTAACCTCAATTTCAGTTCCTGGACTCAAAAGAATCTTTTGCCCCAGTCTACCCAGCACCCGGGACTAGAGGAAGCATCACAATGCCAGGAATTTAAATCACAAAGTAACATTTCATCTAAACTCACCTGGCTTAGAAATGATGAGAAACCAGGAGCTCTGAGAAAGTCAGGATATATCAGTGTCTTCAATTTTAGAGTGTGTGATACTAGGGACTTAAGTGGGCACTGCACACACTAGGCAAGCACTCTCTTACTCTCTTATCAGTGAGTTACAACTCAGGTTTGTTTGTCTGTTTTTTGGTGAGATCGCGTCTTGCTCTGTAGCCCAGGGATGCCAGGCATGTGTCACCATGCCCAGCCATTTTAAACTTCCCATGCTAGCCTGGCCTCAGATTTTTAATCGCTAATGCCTCAGTTTGCACAAAGCTGGGATTAGAGCTGTGTGCTACCATGCCCATCTTAAAGTTTAAACTTTTAATTCAATGTTTAAGATTAAAAATTTTAAAGCTAACATTTTGATAATCTTGTTTTTTACCAGTCTCTTCTTCAGTGAGGTATAACCCTGGCTCTGTATTTAAACAGTGCATTGAACCCAGGGCCTCCATACCTAGCTCCTCTTTTCTCCCTTTGTTTGAGACAGTGGCCCACTAAACGCCTAAATTGCCCACTCTGGGAATTTATTTTCCTCTTGTCTCTGTCTCCCAGTGTGCTGGAATTGCAGGCATGCACCAGCATGCACTGCATACCTGCAATCCCAGTACTCCAGAGGCTGAGATGGAAGGATCACTGAGTTTGATCCAGTGAGTTCAAGACCAGCCTGAATTACATAGTCAGATCCTGTCTTGAAAAAAACCAAATAAAAAGTTTTAAAATTTAAAATTTAAGAATGATGGTTTGATAATCTGGTTTATTTTACTAACTCTTGCAACTGGTAACAAGTGTGGCAGAAATTGAGAGGTTTAAAAAAAAAACTTTCTTGGAGGAGATCTCAGGTTATGATTACAAAGGAATACAAGTTTATAAGGCATGGAGCTCTCGAAAACTAAGCAGAAGCTTGGCATGGTGGTACATATCTGTAATCCAGCACTCTTGACAGGCTGGGGCAGGAGAATCACAAATTTGAGCTCCGCCTGGGCAATTTAGCAATTTAGTTTCAAAATTAGAGAATTTATAGTGAGCTGGGTGGGAATGGAGCTCAGTGTGAAGACCCTGGTTTCAATCCCCACTAAGATAATACATATAAAAACAAGCAAACATTAAAAAGTAAAACAGCAGCACGTGGTGGCACATTCCTGTAATCCCAGTATTAGGATGGCTGAGTTCTAAGCCAGCCTGTGCTGCATGGTGAGACCCAGTCTCAAAAACAAAAACAAAATGAAAAAGGGGTAAAACTCTGGAAATTACTAAAGTACACCTCTGGGTGTGCCTGGGTGTCTCCCAGAGGCTTGACCTTGGGGCATGTACAGCAACCAGTCCCTTCCCTATCTCCTGCTAGCAAGGTAGAGAATTAAGATAAAAGCTGGGCCACACCTGTACCAACTATGCTGGAGGCTGAGGCTAGAGAATCTCTAGCCCTACCAGTTCCAGGCCAACCTAATACAACACTGGAGACCTTACCTCTTCAAAAAGGTGGTTTGGGGTGTGTGTGCATGGAATGTGGAGAAGCAGCTTAGAAGGACCACAGAGCCCTGGCTTTCATCTGGAGCACAAAGAGGAGGAAGCAGCAGCAGCAGCAGCAGACAGAGCAGTAAAGGAGACACCAATAACCAAGAGGAAGAGGTGGTGACAACTGAGGGAAGATCCCAAAGCAGAGAGGGGAGAAGAATCCCTGAAGACTCTGAAGGTTCAGTCTCACACCTGTACTTTTTCCTAGGTCTCAGACTTAACCACATCTCACGCCCTGGGCAAGCACCACACAGAGCGCTGGTGGGGCGGGAGGCTTTGAGGAGGAGATCACTTGGAGAATGACCACTGTGGAGCAAAGAAAGGCACCCACCTAACCACTCATTCCCAACTGAGGGGGTTCAGGAAATATGGTGACATTTGGGATGTCACCTTTAAATTCGTAACACAAAAATTTTAAGGATTTAGGGAGAAGCAGTCTAAAGAAATAACTGGTATATTTGGTATATAAAAGTAAATTGAAGTTGTGAATGAGAGTCAAGAAGAACCAGGGGCAAGTGGGAAGACCTAAATATGTATTTAATATTCCAAACGTTTTTCAAAGTTAATTTCTTCTTAAAATTATGAAGTTTTATATTTTGTAGTGCTGGGGATTGAACCCAAGTTCAAGGGTTCTAGCACGTGCTCTATCAATGAATTCTCTCTTCATCCCCAAGAGTTTATTTGTTTAGGTATCAGAAATCGAACTCACGACTTCGCACTTGTAAGGCAGGTGGCTTGCACCGTGTATATTCCCAGCCCAAGAGTTCCAGACCACAAATCAAAAAGTGGGCACATCTCTGGCCTTTTCTGAGAGAGGGGGCCATCTTTTTCCTGTTAGTACAGAGCATGACATGGTGAGAACAGGAGTACTTGTACTATGTTACTCAACTATACTAACTGATTAACAGATATAGGGAAGGGAAGCTAACAATAAAATCAAAGGATAAACAGACATTGAATAAAGAAATGTGATCAAAGGATGGGAGAAGGTTCCAATAAAAATTTGTAACTTGCTAAATTAATAAAATAACATTGACTTGAAGAAGTTTGTACTTAGGGAGAGGGGACAAACATAACAGGACTATTTAGACATTTTTGATCTGCAGCTGGTTGAATTCATATATGCAGGATTTTATACACTAAGTCATTTGTTAAAATGTACAAAGTAGAAAAGGAAGAAATAGCAGGATAAGTGTGTATATGTGGACAGGTGGGTGATCTTGATTTTAAATGGGGTGGTCAGTAAGATGCAGCCAAGAAAACATAAAGGTTCTAAGTATTTCAGGAAAAAACAGGATAAAGGCTGCAAGACAGTACTGTGGTACAAACCATTGTAGTTGAAAAGCTTAGAAAATGAATTTCAGGGAAAGTAACAGGAGACTCAATTACCTTTTGAGGTCTGGAAGGGCCCTTCTTAAGGCCTACCTTCCACTGGGAGGAAACTGAATATCCATTTACAAAGAAAACAGATTGAGAACAGTGAGACTCAGGGAGTTTTAATGACCCATGCAGTAATTCAGTAAGAGATCATATTAATGGTTTGAACCAGGGTGAGAAGTCATAAAAACTGGTCAAGATTCTATATACAATTTTAGGCACACATAATAAGATATTCTAACATAATAGTGGATAGAGAAGAGATAAGGGTGATTTCAAGGTTTTCAGCCTGAGCAATTAGAAGATAAAGAGTTATGGGCTTAGATGGACAAGGACAAGAGTCCGTACCTCCTTACATAAATTATGTCACTTATGGTATACAAATGCACACATTGAATAGCTAGCTGGACATATAAGGCTAGAGTTTAGACAAGATATCCAGACATAAATATAACTCGAGCTGACGTATAAAGTCAGAAGTCTGAATGAGACCAGTGGATAAAAAAGGTAATTTTCAAACAGGCCAAAAGCCTCTTCAACTAAGAGATAGGGGAAAAGAGAGGAGCCACGGACAGAGAAGGAACATCCAGGCAGGTAGGTGAAAAGTCAAAAGCATGAAGGCATGGAAGCCAAATGAAAAGAGTGTATCACATGTTAACAGTAGTAAGGTCAGGATGGAGAAGTAACCATTAAAATCTGCCTACATGAAAGTCATTATACATCATCAATATAGGCATAATTTGGGTGTAGCTGTGAGGCAGAGAACCTAGGAGGACAGATTTAAGAGAAAGAGTTGAAAATGGTCAAAATAGGTAAGTCTCCAAAAGAATGTTGCTAAAAAGGGGTGCACAGAAATAGGTCAGTAGCTTAAAGTTTGAGTCAAGGAGTTTGGAGGGGTCAAAAGAATGTTTAATGAATGAATAAATGGCTTCCTAGGATTGCAGACTATGCTGATGAGTATGATCCAGGAGATGAGGAAAATCATAGAGGGAAAAAGAGAATTGATTGGAGGTAACAAGCAGTGTTGTGAGTCAGAGCAGCCAAAGAAGATATCGTAGACAAATGAAAGGACTAGTTACCAAAAGGTTACCTAGTTGCTGGTAGGAAATATATAGGTGTAGGTATTAATGAGTTGATACGTGGAGTGGAGTGGAGAAACACTGAAAGCTTACTAGGAGGATACAGTGTTCCAACTACTGGTCAGCAATGCAGGGCAAAGAAAATGCAATAGTCACCCTTAGTATCTGTGGGATCCTGGATCCAGGAACTCGTTGAATACCACAATTTTTGGATATTCAAATCTCTCCTATAAAATAGCATGGTACGTGCTACACAAAGAGTTTCAAGTATTAAAGTATCATTTAGGAACTAATGACAAAGAGTAACAAGTCTGTCTAAGTTCATTCATGTGCTTCCCCCAACCCTTCAAGAATTTTCAATCCACGTCTAAGTAACTCTTTGTATGTAGAACCCAGAGACACAGAGCATCGACTAACTATACGACCACCTTTCCATCCACGAGAAGATTCAAGGCCACACAGTCAGTGCAAGTTGTCAATGCTGACTGTTATTAGGATAGACACTAATAATAAGGAAAAGGAAGCCAGGCAGGGTGGTATGCTTGTAACTCTAGCATTGTGGGAGGCCGAAGCAGGAGGATCACAAGTTCGGGCCCAGCTCTGACAACTCAGTGAGAATTGGTCTCAAAATAAAAAGTAAACAGGGCTGAGGTGTTAAATCTTCAATCAATAAGGGAGGGAAGGACAGTGGGAGGCAAGGATGGAAACAGGAAAAGTGAAAGGACAACATGATACAAATGGGTCCCAGTATTGCCTGGATGTGTCAGCAACACTAATGGAGGTAGACTGTAGAGGGAAGAAGGCATGAAAGACTGGAGGTGATGAGCAGAGAATGGAATGTGCAAATCTGAGATTTTACCGTGTGTTAAAAGTGTCGGAGATAGCGTCCTAAAAAGTTGTGAAAACTAAGGAGAAAAAATTTTAGTAATGAACTGAAAAGAGGAAGATTAATAGGCAACAATATAACCCAGATAATGTTGTAAAGGGAAGCAATTAATGGTAAGAGGACTCCATACTTTATATGACTGCAATTACCGTAGAGTAGGGAATCTACCACATGCCAAATGCTCACAAATTTTTTTTTCCCCTCCTTTTTCACTATACAGTTCATACTGGCTTCAAACTCACAGCAATCCTCCTGCCCCAGTCTCTCAAGTGCTGGGATTTCAAGTGCGTTCCCTCCAAGGCACCCAGCAGAAATATTTTTCTACAGGGAATAAATTAACCATGCACCTCAGTTCAAACTAACCAAGATTAACTCCAATGTCCCTAAATGACAAATTCTGGACCCATAAAGTACCCCCAAAGTATATGCTGATTAGCTATAAATGATAATTTTAAAATAGCCAAATCTTTATGTCCCAACCTAATATTTCAAAGAGAAATACAGGCTAGTGTCTAGAAATAAAGCTCTGCCCACTCAAAAATTGTCACTGGAAGTGTACAATTTAGATAGAATAGTCAAATTAGGGCTCTTTATACTTAAGAATTCTTTGTTAATTTACACTATAAAAATAAGCACCAAAGTATCTAAAAACCTCAAAAAAAAACCCCTTTGAATACAATATTACTATGCAATATTCTGCAGTTATTCAGTATCAACTGACAATAGCCATCAATTATCAAAAAGGGAAATGAAAGAGATAATAATGTGTTTGTATGATTGCAGTTTTGAAAAAAACCACACCAACACAATGTATGTGAATATTTATTCATTCATCAAGTATTTATTGAGTGCCTACTGTGCCATTCGTCATTTTTTGGTACATACAATTTGTGAAGCGACAAGATAAGCAAAATATAGTACTTATAATGTTAGAAAAGAAAGAAGCAAGAAAAAAATAGAAAAAAGGCAGACATGGTGGCATATTCCTGTAATCTACGTACTGAGAGGCTGAGACAGAAATGCTAGTTCAGCCTGAACAACTCAGTGACTCAGCATGATCCTCTGGAAAAATTTAAAATTTCTGGGAGAGATAGCTTAGTGCACAGGCATGGGTTGGATCCCCAATATCTTACACACACACACAGAGGAAAAGATGTATAACAAACTAAAACATGAAGACATGTGAAGAATACTCTAGGCAGAAATACAGTAAGAGCAAAAAGGACAATAGTTGCTATGGCTGAACAATGTGACCAGAGGAAGAGAAACAGATACTCTTGGTTTTGCTTCTTGAGACAATCTCTTATGTAGTCTGGGTGGCCCTAAACTCACCATGGAACATAGGCTGGCTGTGTCAGCCACCTAAGTGCTTGGATTACAGGCATGCACAACCAGGCCTGGATGAGAACAGACAACTACAGAACTTAACATTAAATAATTTTGTTAGGTTTTGCCTACTTTAGCCAAGTTACTTTACTTCTCATAAATTCTCTTTTCCCAACTACATTGAGGATAACATTATTTTACCTAACTTGGGCCAGCATGTAGTTATCCCAGCACTTCAGAAGCTATGGTAGGAGGATCACCATGAATTGTAAGTTAGCTTAGGCTACATAGTGAGTTCAAGGTCAGCCTAAGCCATTTAGCAAAAATCTCTCAATGAAAACAAATGAACCTATCTTGGCCCTATTTATACACCTCATATTTGATAAACATTAAAATGTTATATGAAGCCAGGTGTAGTGGTGGAAGCCTTTACTCTCAGGAGGACTGCCATGAGGTAGAGGTCAGCCTAGGCTATAGAGTGAGTTCAAGGCCACCTTGAACTATATAGTGAGATCCCGTCTCAAAAAAACAGAATAAAACAAAACTAAAATGTTCAAGGACAGCAAATACAAAAATAAGTCAAAGGGGTAGAGATATGTGTGGACGTAGTTCGGCTGCAGATCACAGGCCTAACATTCATAAGGGCTTGGGTTTGATCTTCTGTATCATAAAATATAAAACAAACAAAAAATAGGTCAAACAATAGTTATAGAGTTCATCACCACATCTCTCAATATATTCAACTCTTTTCAAAAACTTTCTCTGCATGTATTGGAACATGACTATAATCTAGGTCCATCCTTAATACACACCTATCTGGGCCCATCCTTAATACACATCTACATGACACTTTAAAATGATCTGAAAAGCAAATTTTGCTTTGATCAGACTCTAAACCAGAACTGTTTTTAAAAAAGTGAAGAACCGCTAATATATTTTCTTTTTTTTCTTGTACTGGGGGTAAAATTTAGTCTTGCCAAACTGCCCAGGCTGGGGACAGATTTGCAAACTACCTGCATCACTTCCCAGAGTACTCAAATGATAGGTGTGGGCCACAGTATCTGGCAAAATGTATTTTTAAATTTCATTCAGAATAAAATGCTTAGAATAACTCACTTATGTAGAATAAAACGTTTTAACAAAGCAAAGCAGGTATAGTAGAAAAGAATGGATCCAACCCAAATCAGAAAGGGTTTGTGAGTTGGTGTAGTGTTTCATGCCTGTACTCCTAGTAGTTCTTCGGAGGCTAAGGCAAGAAGACCTCAGGTTAGAAGCCAAACTGAGGAATTAGTGAGATCCTATTTCAAATTAAATAAAAGCCTGAGACATAGCTAAGTGTGAGATCAATCCCAAGTAAGGAACAAACAAAGAAGCACATGTATAATTATTGCTGCATATCCTTATTTAAATAGTACTTGTTAAATTTCATAGCAAATTAGTGGGAAAATGTTTGTAGAAAGAGAAGGAGTTAATGGGATTGTTCAAACTGTATGCAGTTTCGTAGTATTTTACTTTCCATGAGGACAGACAGAGTTGAGATACTCTGCACAAAATACAAAGATGAGTTACCTATTTATTTTTGTGCAAGGTACTGGGGAGTGAATCTAGGGTCTTTATTTACACTGAATTACAAGGTTTCACTAAATTGACAGACTGGGTTCAGACTTGCAATCCTACCTCAGCCTTTCAAAGTGCTAGTTATAAGCCTATACCTGTGAGCCCAAATGAAAAGTCCTGCATTTAAACAAAAAGTACTTTCTGGGCATGGTGGCACATGTCTGTACTCCCAGCACTTGAGAGGCTGAGACAGAAGGAATGCCATGAATTAATCTGAGACCAGTCTGGATTACATAGTGAATTTGAGGCCAGCTGTGTTAAAAAAAGAAAGAAAGACAAACAGCTAGACAAAATACCAAATAATAAAAGGTATTCATTAAGCATTCTAAATGGTGTATTCCACTAGTTGGTTATGCCTTTATTAGTACAAGTGATTCTTCAAATAAATGTGTTGGCAATAAATTAAAGAAGGTCAGGAACCAAAAAAATGTAGTGTAATTTGAAGATTTAAGAGAGGAGTAGTTGAAATAAGACCAAATCTAATCTGTTTTTTTTTTGGGGGGGGTTGTTTATAAGATAGGGTCTCCTTATGCAGCTCAGGCTGACACTGAACTATCGAAAATAACATGATTCTTCTGCCTTAGCCTCCCAAGTGCTGGGAGTACAGGCCTATGCCACCACAACCTGGCTTTCCTGACTTTCACATCAATGTGATTTGATAACAATTGAATTGTTAATTGGATTACAAAGAAAATGCTTTTAATGATATGTAAAGCACTCATAATTTTCACTACATATTTGAGTCAAACTTAGAAGATCATGTACATAATTTAGATAAAAACAAAACCACAAAACAAAGTGGGAGGGAGCAGAATGGGAAAAAGTATGCAGTTTTCATATGTAAAGGCCGTCATATTACCTTTTCCAGGTCTAACTCCTCTAATAAAATGCTGGCATTCTTGTTGGCTTCAGCAGCCTGTCTGTCTTTGGCTTGTACTATTGACTCCATACAAAGATGACATTTCTTCAGCATCTCCTATAATAAAAAATTAAAGATATTTCTAGACTCAAAGAACAATTCCCATTTAGTGAGGATCCTAAAAACATGGAGATTTTCATTAAAGCATTTAAACACAAGGAATAAAAATTAGTGGCAGAAAAAAGACAAAAAAGTACAAATAAATACAAAATTTAAGTGGCATATTTAAAAATAAATATTTGAAAGTAAAATCCTTTACTACTGCCCAAGTGGTACTTTGGAAACTAAAATTATTTCCTTCAAACAGAACTATGATAATGTATGTGAACTGGTTAATGGGCTCAAAGGAAATGACCAAGGTGAACAAAAAAATTCCTAAAGTAATTGAGAAGAACTGTCTTTATATTATTAGTCACTCATAGAAGGCATCATAGACATTGAGCACTGAGACATACGAGGTCCTCAATTATATTTTCTCTTTTTTTGGTACTAGGGATTGAACTCATGACCCAGCACATACCAGGGAGGCACTTACGCCACTGTACTAAATCCCCTCAACTGTATTTTCGAAACACATTTTAGAACAGCAAATATTATTAAAATATTATTTCTATCACAGAAATAGCTTTTTTTTTTCCCCCTTTGGTCTCTTCTGAGGCAGGGTCTCAGTATGCAGTTCAGGCTGGCCTTGGGCTCACTTTGTAGCCCAGCTAGTCTCAAACTTGCAATGATCCTCCTGCCTCACCCTCCTGAGTGCTGGGATTACAGGAGTGCGCCACCACGCCTGGCTAGAAATACAATTCTATCACAAAAAGTTTTACTAATTTATAAGGTAAGCAAATCTGTAAGTCTTTTAAATAGCATACTTCATTCACAAACAACTGATTAAAAAAATCATTATGTTTTACACTTTATTGGTCAAACTAAGATGTTTTCTTAGCACAAGAGACAGTCTAACAAATGAAATCTCCAGTTCATGCAGTGAGATAACTATGAGGACACATTACCTTATCAGTGATGGTCGCTATGTATCGCATACACTCAGAATCTGAGGGAAACTGATTGACTTCTTTCACCAAGTAGCGTACCACCTTCACGTGACCCTAAAAAAGTAATAGTAATGTCAGATGGAAAACAGACCCCTATTTGGTTTCAGGAAATAAACTCTGGCCATATGAATATAAGAACAAACATTCAGTTATCTAGTTGCACTGTAAATAAAAAAATAAATAAAAGACTTTGATTGTAACGGGTTAAATCTACACTGTTCATTCTCATCTAATCTTTTCGACCAGGACAGAATTATGTGACCAAAAATTCTATACAACTTTTGAGTAAAAGAAAAAAATCCAAAAATATAAAAAAAAGTTGCAAGAGGTATGTCTAATGAAAAAAAGAGAAAAAAGATAAATACTCATCTTACTTTTCTTTGGCAACTCACTACAAATGAGCACCCAGTTTCAGTTCTAAGTACTAAAAGAATAAAAATACTACATAGTGAGTTCAAGGTTGGCCTGATCCTGTCTCAATGAATCAAGTAAAAACAACAATTTTATTATTTTACTCTTTCAGATGAAAACTAAATAGCACTATACTATGTGGTGTGAAAGAAAACACTCCTGGCACCAGCATCAGCTGTGGTTAAATCATTCACTATAACACAGCTCAATATCTAAGTAAATTTCAAACTCTTTAGATTCACTGAACTTTTTACCCATCTAGCCACAACATCCATAATTTAGCCAGTCTGAATAAAAAGTAACAGCTAAGAATAATTCTCTCTTCCTTTTTGTCCTCATGTTGTAACAACTTTGCTTTAAACGAAAAGCGAAAATACCGCTTGCATCATTCCCAATGATCTTTCCAACACTTCTTTAGTTCTTATACTATTTATATGGGACAACTTACATAGTTTGTTAGGACTTGAACATGGGTCTTCCTTCATTATGCTACATTAAAAAGTTATAACTGTAATATAACAGCCAAGTCATTACAGTGCACCTGAGGGGTATTCAAAAGATAAATAGAATGAACAGTATAAAAGATAAACACTGTTCACATAATAGTAAAATTGTCTATTTGAAAGATACTTGCATGCCAGATATTAGAGAAACACCTAGAAATAATAAGATATTTGGCAAGATGAATGATAAAAGATAATAAAGTCCTGCAGAACTTCAATAATGTAGGAAATCTGAAAACTCAATGTAAGCTCAAACAGGATAGAAACAGTTTGTGCAGAAAGGAAGTTTTAAATTACCTAAAGAATAACTAACTGGAAAAAATGAGTGGCAGAAAAAGGTCATTCTAAATGAGAACAGAGATGATATGAGACACAAGAAAAAGATCAACTAAGGAAAAGACAACTCCACACAAGAATTAGTAAAAGAATACCTATAGGTATTGAACTGTGATGGCTTTGAACACCAGACTAGGTTGGATTTCACAGGAGGTGAGGCACTAGAGGCACAAAACTACTCAAAACGGCACAATGATGGAATGGTTAGGAAGACAAACTTGATAATGACATGCTTGCTTCAGTTAGAGGTAGGTAGCCTCTGAGAAAGTAAGTTTGACAATGAAAGACAAAGAACAAGGATCAAGCCAGTTGTGGTGGCACATTCTTGTAATCCCAGCATTTGGGAAGCTGAGGCAGATGAATGCCACAAGTTTGAGGCCAGCCTGGGTTACACAGTGAGTTCAAGGCCAGCCTCAACTGCAATAGCAAGACCCTGTCTCAAATAAACAACCAAATGTAATTAAAAAAAAAAAAAATCAAGCTGGCTGTGGTGGTGTGCACCTATAATCCCTGTGCTCTAGAATGCTGAGGTAGGGTTGAAAAATTGCAACTTGGAGCCCAGCCTGGAAAACACATTGGGAGGTCCTGCCTCTCAAAATTAAATGAATAGAACCAGGAATGTACCTCAGTATGAAAGCCCTGAGTTACAGCAGCTTGGAGTTGGGGGAAAGCCTCACAAGTGAAGGACAGACAGACACAAGGGATAAGAGAACAATAGGAGAAAAAGGAAGAGAAGACATCTTGTATATATTAGAATTTTTCCACATTTTGGAATCTATAGGGAGATTTTACTGGCATTTCTTCAAATGAAAAATCCAGAAAGCAAGTATTTCTGAAATGCATATTTTCTCTATAGTACAATGGATTTTCAGAAATTTAAAATACTGGTAATGAGACTATCATTTTTCTTCCCTGTATTTAACAATGATGAGAATACAATAAATCTAAGTTATACTTTTCTCTGCAGTGGTAACAGAAGGAAACATTTGTCCATATCCAAGTAACTCCAACTGGTTACTCTCCACTGGAGTTACATTTTGTGAAATACTAAGATTACAACTGGATTTGACAATACTACTCAAAAGGCTTTTCAAAACTTTGTTCAGCTTTGATGTCCAGTATTAACAGTATAGCTTTTCTGCCATACATGTTATCTATCCTTCAGTGTTAACAGAGTAATAATTTGTGTATGACTTGTTCTCACCGAAGTTACTAAATCATGAGTCTTAAGTGATAATGTGACATGCACTTCCTTTACTAAAGTGGAAAACATGTAAATGAGGATCAAAGACCACTACCTTTCTAAATGCTGCCATAAGAGGAGTTATTTTGCGGTTATCTGCTGCGTCTACATCAGCACCTGCTTGTACCAGTAACTGAACCACATCAAGGTGTCCACCATTTGCTGCTAGCCACAATGGAGTGTTCCCCTTCTTGTTACGTACATCAATATGAGCTCCCCTAAAAATGAATGACATAGATAGCACTGTCTTAAATGAAATGGAATGATATAGGTAACAAAGCCCTACAACTAGTAACTTATGAAATACTCTATAAAGGTGAAAATTATTTTTAATATTCAAGCACTAAAATGTGTTTTCTCTTAGAATTATATTACAAAGCATTTTCAGTCACCAAATGAAAGTCATATATTCAATATTTGATATCTTAATTTAAAAGTGACCATAATTTCTTGTTTCAAATCCAGAGAAAATTGGAAATTTTTTAGTAAAAAATAGAAGTAAAACCCATAATATCGTAATATATTAAAAAACAATCTAGAGATAAAAAAGTATCTATGACACAAATATATATCTTAATATTATTTATATTCATGTACTTATAGTATGCAGTTTCAGAAAAAATAAATTTAAGAATAACAAGTAGGTCTAGTACATGTTAGACGGGTATTAAGTAGACGAGATAACTCATGGTAGGAACAGTAGTTACCAGTAATAAAGAATACTGAACACTCTTAGTATACAATACCACACAAATGTCTTAAGACCATCGAGTGAAAAATACAGACCGGGAGTCAAACGCCACTGGAAACTGGCAGGCAAATTCTAAATGACTAATCTTAACTCTAATAATGCTGAATAGTTCCAAAGCTGTC
The DNA here is from genome assembly GCA_004027455.1 of Hydrochoerus hydrochaeris. Taxonomy (NCBI): domain Eukaryota; kingdom Metazoa; phylum Chordata; class Mammalia; order Rodentia; family Hydrochaeridae; genus Hydrochoerus; species Hydrochoerus hydrochaeris. The sequence goes on along the minus strand of PVLA01004307.1, from coordinate 51,399 downwards.
ACCAAAAATCCCTAACTGCTATAAAGAATAGGAAAATCAACCAGGAACCCTAAATTACTGCCAGACTTTAGACTTGAAGTGCGGTAATACTTGGTAAAGCCCAATTGTGTGGGAGACATGAGTATGGATGACAGTATCTGCACATTCAGATACCTTATTATGGCACTGAAAAAGTACATACACAACAATGAAGAAAAGTATTCTTAAGTTGCACTGAAACAAACCAGACAATGTAACACCTAAGTGTGGATGGATGAAAAATAGGTTAAGTTTGAGAAGAATAAACTCCCACTTGCAGTTTATAGAAGGAAGTACACTTGATTTTTTTCAATGATATGACTGCTCAGAGAGAATAAGAATAGCCAGTAACACTTACATTCACATATAAAGTATCTCACCTGCCAATGAGAAGCTCACAGAATTTATAATGCCCTTTATCTGCTGCTATGGTTAAAGCTGTATCTCTTGAGGAGGGAACTGGAGGGGCATTAACATCAGCACCTTTATCCAAAAGAACTCGGCCCACCTCTGCATATCCACCAGAGGCAGCTTCCATTAGTGGTGTGAGGCCAGTCTAAGTTTAGTGGAAAATAAACAAACAAATGAACAGAAAAACCATATTGGGGACTGGAAATAAACAAAATGTACAAAAAAGAAAAAAAGTCTGAGGGAACAATATGGTAGTCTTTTTTCTAGAAAGAGTCATAACAGTCTCAGCACTGATACTTGTTTCCCAGAATTATAGCCTAATAATCTATCATAAGAAGGTAACTGTACCTAAGACAAAGTGTTAAGAAATCCGAGGAAGATGCAAGCATTTAGCATGTAACTGGCAATAAACTTTTTCTCGCCTCTTTGAAAACAGTGTATCTTTTTCAAATGAAAACCCTAATATTAACACTTATGAAAAAATGTATACTTGAGGTAGTTTCAAAAGTAATACTTGAGAGACTTAGAATGATTTCTAATTTAATATATCCATAGGAAATAAATATTAGAAAGTACTAAAATAAGCCAGGTTAGGATTCTGAGTTTACAGGCCAGGCTGCATTACATCACAAGACTATCTTTAAAAAAGTAATAAAATACTACTGTATACTATAAACATCAAAGCAATAAATTCATGAGTAAATTCAGACCTTTTCTTACCTTAGCTCTGTGTTCAACATTTGCTTTTCTATCAAGCAGAAGACTAACCACTTCAGTTCTTCCTTGGAAGCAGGCTAAGGTAAGGGCAGTGTTCCGATTGGTTTCTATTTGAGCGTTTATGTCGGAGCCCATGTCCAGCAGAAGCTTAACAGCAGCTGTGTGCCCATTCATTGCGGCTAACATGAGAGGAGAAATGCCCAATTTGCTACCAGTTCTGGGGATTAAGACATTGGAAGAACAACAAAAAAAAAAAAAATGCATTTTACATCAGAAAAGTGGTTTATAATGGAGAATTTTAATGTAATTGATAATTTTTTCAATTTCTATCTCAACAGATTTCATTACTTAAGTAAAACTAATTTTTAAAAAACCTCTAACAAATTGGATTGTCAAATTTATAGGAAGGGCCAAAATATAGTACTCAAAAGTGGTGACCTACAAATATCTTTAACATAACATTCTTAATAAACACAGGTTCTTTACACAAGAATAAACTTGCCTAGAATTAATCTCAGCTCCTGCATTTAGTAGTATTTTGATGATGTTCACATAGCCACCCGAAGCAGCCAGACTCAGAGGCGTATAATCAGAAACATTCCTGTGCTCTTTATTTGCCCCTCGTGCTAACAACAGCTCCACTACCTAGAAAGGAAAAGGGAAAGAAATGTGTTTTATGATGACACAATTTTCAGGGAATTCATTTTTGATTTATCTTTTTTCTGGTCTATGGTAAACCAAAAAAGGGGACAGTTCTTTCAGCCTCTACACAAAACTGTCAAAGGATCTTAGAGGACAAGAAAGAAAAACTTCTCAAACAAAACCCATCTAGAAATCTTTTGACAAAGTATAGTATATTCATGGAAGATCTGGATGTAAAATATGACATGCTATCTTGGAAATCAGTATTTTTGTTATTTCATTACACAGTGGTAAAATACAAGTAATTTGGGACAGAATTTTAATTTTATGTCTATAGTACCAGAGACTGTTACCCAAGACTTTTCCACTAAGGTAAACTTCCAGCCCTTTAAATTTTGTTTTAAGACAGGATCTCTCCAAGTTACCAAGCTGCCCAGACTGGCATACAACCTGCAATCCTCCTGCCGCACCCTCCCACTATGCCTAGATTTTTTTTTTTTTTTTGGACACAGCGTGCTAACCATGTAGTTTAGGCTGACCTTGAACTTACTATGTATCTGAGGCTGGTCTCAAAAAGTTATGGTGAGCCTTCTGCCTCAATTTCCCAAGTGTTGGATGACAAGATCATGTATCATCATGTTTGGCAATCTTTAAATTTATACATTTAAATACACTGAGAATAATTTTAGACCAATCAGTAACTTTTTTTAAATATTTAAAAATAGCTAATACCTATCTTCAAAAAAAGCTGAAAACCAATACCTAGATTTTACCATTAATACTGTATTATGCTATAGATGCATAATTTCCACTTAGCAATCAAGTTTTCTGGGTACGTAGTTTTGTAAGAAATTCCCAGATCATTCTCTAAACTGTTAGGACTATTTGTACTACCATCAACAATGCATGAGTTTCAGCTGCTCTACATCTTGGCAACACTTATTGTTACCAATCTTTAATCCTCAACACAGTCTAGTGTGTTGTGTATCCCACTGGGCCTGAACTACCTTTCTCTCACAATTATAAATGTTTAGCACTTATGTGCTTATTAATCATTCATAGCTTTTTACTCACTATTCCATTTAAATGCAAAATACTATCCTCTGACACAGGTACAAAAACTTTATCTCCATTTTAGAAATAAAGTTATGATTACCTCAAAATCATAGCTCTTAACCTTGCTCTTATTAATAACTATAGTATTTCCTAGGTAGCATTTTTAATGAACAGTGATATCTCTTATCTACCACACAAAAACCTTTTACTTCTTTGAATAAAGCTAGGCCCAATTTTCAGAGCCAGTAAGACTAGGGGGCTTCTTTGATAAAAACAAAATAAAAAGTGTCATTAGTCAATTTCATTTTAGAAAAATCCCTTATATAATAAAGAAGAAAATAATTTCCACATTTCTGAAATGTTCTCAATTCCATTATGTAAAGTTATCCCTCAGAGAGACTGGTCTCTTCTCAAAGAGGAATGAACATTCAGTATAAAATGTCTGTGATTTTGTAGTAAACTGGCATTTCAAGTTTAGCTTAACTGCTTCAACTGAAACTCCTGAAATGGTTATAAGCTCATCTGCTGCATTTGAGTAAGAATGTGTAATCCATTAAAATGATTGAACACTCTCCTGGCTTTACTATTTTTAAATGAAAGAAATCAACTTATTTCTTTGATTAAAGATTAAAAAATTATTACTACAGAAAGCAAGTATTATTTCAAGCTACATGATGATTGAAAATTTAAGTTAAGGCAAATTTCATTTTCATTACATATTGAAAGAGAATTAATTACATTTCTGACCAATATTGTATTATAGGCTTTTCAGTTCAATGTTATTTAACCACAAAAATATGTCATAAAATTTGTATGAGACAGAAATTTTTAAGCTAAAAGAAACACTAAGATACTTCAAATCAGGAATTTTTCTGACAGAGTAGAAATAAAATGCTGTATATCGAACTAAGTTTACTATGGTTTATTTATTTATTTATTCATTCATTCATTTTGACATAGGGTTTTACTATGTAGACTAGGCTGGCTTTGAACTCAAGGTAATCTTCCTGCCTCAACCTCCAGAATGCTGGGATTACTTCCATTCACTACTACTCCTAGCTAAGTTTACTTTTGACTGTCTTACTTAATTTTTGGTGTAAAATCTTCTCACTGATCCATTGGACCTTTTTTTTTTGGTAGGGGGGATGGGGGTATCACTATGTAGTATAGGCTGGCCTTTAACTCAACTATGTATCCCAGGCTGGCTTCAAACTCATGGCAATTTACCTGCCTTAGCCTCCCCAGTGCTGGCATTATAGGCATGTGCCACCACACTCAGCTTCACTGAGGATATTATGGGAGAAAAAAAAGACACAGCAAGAAGATACAGCATAGTAAAACACAGGTCCTTTGTTAGTTCTCATGCTAAACATCTCTAGTAAGAAGTACATCTAACAATTCACACATGTATGCACTAGATAAGGGCAAAAGCTATGGAAATATCCAAAGGAAATCTAATAACAAATCATTTATCTATGTTCATATTGTCATTAGGTTTCAATTCCTTTTATTCTGCAAAAGACAGAATCACTAACCTCTATCTTCTCATACTTTTACCATTTTACTAGAATTTCATTTGTATAGGAATTATTCTAGCTCTCCTTTTCTCCCAAGTGCTGGGACTATAGACATGAATCACCATGACCAGCTGTTAAATTCTAGTGAGTTTAACTGATTAGAATTAAATGTAACCTGGTGAGCTGTAATAGTGCTCACCTAGGAGGAGGCCAAGGTCAACAGTTAGCCAGTCAGAGTTCATTCACATAAAGGGCAAAACAGCCTAGAAGAGTGAAAGATTTGAAATAGTATTCTCTGGCTAGCAACTAAAAAAACAGGTCTTCCTTCAAACAGACAATGGATGACTTTGAGCAACACAGTAGAATACCTAAAGAGAAAAAGATGGTTATAAACAAACTATTTGTTCAAAGAATAGGACCAGAAATAGAAAACTTAGCAACTTCTAAGTAGAGAAACTCTGAAAGGAAAAGGCCGGGGAAGAGGGGGTTGGAAAGAAGAGAAGGGTCTTTTAAAGTGAGTAAGAAAGTAATCTGAAGATGGGTGTGGTGGTCCATACCAGTAATCCCAGGGCTCGGAAGACTGAGGCCGGAGGATCACTCCAAGTTCAAGGTTATCCGGGCTACACAGTGAGTTCAAGGCTGGCCTGAACTACCCTGTTTTAAAAAACAAAACCTAATCTGGATGACTTCACCCTACATCTAAGATTCAATAAATCCCTGATTGAGAAGTTGTGACTCTAGATATTGCACACCTAGTTCAGTAAGTTTTATATTCCCTGTATGTCATAATGGATCTGGGGAAAAATAAAAAGTTATTTATCTAATTATTACTTGCCAGAAAATATGAAAAGGGTTGTAATGCTAGTTTCTTGAGCCTACTTAATCAAGGTCAACTAATCTAAGTTCCAAAACAGAGAGCGATATAGGAAGACAGGCCCTGATTTGGAGCGTCTTAGGTGTTTCTCTTAGCTTAAATGTAATACACAGGGACACATGTGTAGGTGGTAATTTCAAAAGAGCACTGTTACAAATAATGTATATTTTCCTGGGAATATAGTTTACGCTAATACTGCATTTTTGCTAGTAAATTATAGCCTGAGTTACTTTGATAAATTGAAACATCAAATCACTACTCCTGGGGGGGTGGTTTACATAGTATGTATCTACTATACACAAAGAGGGGAAAAATTACATTAAGAGGAACTGTTACCTCTTGTCTGCCCCCAGAACAAGCCAAGGAGAGTGGTGTGTCCTTGGTTCTTTCTGACTGGGCTTCAATGTCTGCACCATTGTCCAGCAGTATTTCTACAACCCCAACATGACCAGCTGTAGCAGCCAAGATGAGTGGAGTAAAACCTGGAAAAAAATAATGATCTTTTCGCGAAGTGCTAAGCAAAGGACCAACACCTTTTTCCAATACAACTAAGCATCAAAATGGGGCTCAGAAGTAATATTTCTAAACTATCTAAAATTTTTTCCACATGTATCACAGAAAATATGGATAAGCCTTACCTTTCTTATCTCGGTGCTCAATGCTAGCTCCTCTCTCCAGCAGTGTTTGCACCAGTTCCTCATGGCCCCCAGCACAGGCAAGTGTTAGCGCTGTGTCATGATTACTCTCAGTCTGTAGAAAATTCATCTTCTGATTAGCTTATTAGACAGTTTTAAGATGTTAGTAATAAATACACACATACACTTTGTACAATATCAGACATATGAATAGAAATGCTTGCCTGGCTTTTGTCTCCACTGGTGGCTAACCATTGATATATTTTTTAAAGGCAATAAATAATACTTGTATGATATGAGCAATTCTTGGACACCAAGAAAAAAGTGTAATTTTCCTTCATACCAACATATTTAAAGAAACCATGGACTCACTTTTGCTTCTGAAATATACACTAGATTTATTTTTCTATCTCAAGGAAAAAAAAAACACAAAAAAACCCCCACTGTTTGAAGTCATAATGTTTATATAGACAATGCACACTGAGATCCCTGAGCACAAATGATTAACCCAACTTCCTGCCCAGGGAGCTTCCAGGCTGCAATGCCTGAACAGGTGCCCAGAGCCTGGCAAGCTTCCCTAGTTGGGAAGATAGAGTGCACTGTTAAGGTACTAGAGTTAATGTTGCAGATTACTAACAGAACACTAACAGGATTGTACTCTGGAGACCCGAGGAGGGGTCCCCTCAAGGCTTGAGTTGAACTCTGATCTGCACGTGTGCACAAGGATATTATTGGTGGCCAGGGAAAGACTTTAACACCAAGAGCTGGAATATACAGCTACAAACAGCCAAATTAGAAACACCTTACGATATATAGGATATCAAAAAGAATCCTCAGTAGTGAGGCCAAATTAGTTCTGAATCCACCTAACAAAGCCTCAAGACAAAACTTGAAAAACTCTTTCCAAGAAATTTAGCTATGTCTGAAACAAACCCTCAAAGGAACCAAAAATATGGCATTTTAAAAGACAAAGAGTATTTCCACTTAATATGGCAATGTCTGCATGTAATTTCATTTATGATAATGACAGTGACCAATACTGGATTTATTTGTTTAAATAATGTAGTTAAACATCTAATTCTCTATACTTTTAATACTTTACACCTGTAGTATCCAAAACACTAACTTCTAGCAACATATGACTAACAGGATTTGAACTGTTAGTTTGGCTGGTATGATTTAAAGACATTTTATTTATTTTTGGTACTAGGAATCGACTCAGGCCCTTGTGCTTGCCAGGCAGGCCCTGTGCCACCAAGCTACATTCCCAGCCTCTGACAGACTGTTTTTTAATTTAGTTCTCACTAAATAACTGATAGTCAATCTGAACAATGGGAAAATTTTGAGGTGTCTGGAAGGACTCAAGGAAATGATTCCACTCCTCAAATTCAACTCTAGTATTTCTAGTATAAACCCAAATTGAAATAGATATTAAGAATGTGACAGACCTGAGATGGAGGGAGTCTGTGGAATGTGAGATGAGGGACTTTTGGCACCAGGTGATCTGATCTTCCTAACTACAAGTGTAATATGCATACCAAATTATGACGACTTTTAGTATAAAATAAAAATGTAAAGCAGTCCAGTTTTTTGATATTAGTTAAATGCTGAAACAGTATTACAGGTATGGTTAAATTAGGGACAACTTTTTTTTTTTTTGAGATGCTTCAGCTACCCAGGTTGATCTTCAACTCTTGCATTTAAGTGATCCTCCAGCCTCAGCTTCCCAAGTTGAGACCATAAGCACACACCACAATGCACCTTGCAAAATATGCATATACAAATTGATATTTAATTTTGTTCATAAATTTTTTTGACAATATTGGGGATTTAACTCAGGGCCTCCTTTTTATTTTGAGAGAGGGTCTCATTAAGTCAAAGTTTCCCACACTGAGCTGGAACTTGTGATCATCCTGCCTCAGCCTCCCTGCGTGCTATGATTATAGGTGTGTGCCACCATTCTAGCTGCTGTGCTGCTTCATTTCTTTTAAATGTGGGTACTAAAAAAATTTTGAGCTAAACATGTGTGTCACTTTAGTTTCCTATTAGACAGGATATCTCAAGTATCCTCCCCTCCATCACTTTCATATATGCATCTCTTTATCAAACTTTTGTTTTGTTATCTGTTTTGTTTTGTTATCTGTTGCTCTCTCAGAGGACTAAACCTTCTTGGAAGATAATGAATATGTCTTATTGATGATTGCACTTTTTCCCAGAAAACAGTAAGTGACAGTTATGTAGAATGAATGACAATACCTCTGGAAGGTCACACACTCAGACTGTTACTAACAAGCAAGAGATCATATATATGAAGCATTTATTTTTATTATATTTTGTTTATTGTATTTATATGCTTATTATACATAAATATGTATTATATAATAAACACAAAAAGTCACACCATCCCACAACCTACATTAGTCTAAAAACAAAACTTCATCATAAAAAAAAAAAGAGAGAGAGACACAAAAGCAAAATGGTAGTCAACAAGTAAGAAAAAGCCTCTGGTCAGTGATGAAGAAGAGCTGCTCTGTCAAGGGGCTGGTAGAGAGCAGAGCTGTTGGCCACAGAGCCTGGCAGGCCGCAAGGAAGGGACTGCTACCAACAAACAGGGCCACTGAGGTGAGACAAGGGGTAGCTCTTGTGCTCTATATCTTTCACTTCAGGGTCAAAAAAGAGAAAATACTGTGTCTGACTTCACAAAACAGGGACAAATCTCGGAGAAATAACCTTCAGATAGCCACACCAGCTAGTAACTGGCAAATATGGATGTTGAAGGCCAGGGAAATTTTTTTACTCTGGCTCCCATGCTGCATCATGAAGAGGACCTGAAGCACAGCAGCAGTGTGTGAGCATTACGTTAAGCGTCTGTCTCCTGTCCTCTTGGTCAGCAGATGTGCAGTCCACACACAAGCCAACTTTCTAATGAAACTTATGAGACTTAAAATTGTTTTCCAGGGGCAAAAAGATAATTTATGAAAACTGTGTCAACCTTAGAGAAAGAAGACACACATACAAAAGACAAGCATGAAACATTTTAGTAGAGCAAATATATTTTCCCTGCATTATGAAACATAAAATCAACTGCCATTTATTAAGCCCTTTTGTAAGTACTCTGATATATACTCTACAGTCAATAAAGTTATCATAGGCATTGCTTGCTAACATAGGGATTACTGTACATAAAGAATTTTGATACGGGGCTGGGGATTTAGCTCAGCGGCATAAGCACCTGCCTTACAAGCACGCAGTTTTGAGTTCGATCTGCAGTACCCCCCCCAAAAGAATTGATTCATCCTATGAGAGAATAAACAATAAATTACAAGAGTTCAACAAAAATTATTTTTAAAAAAGAAAAAAATTACTTAAAGCTGAGAAAATTAAGATGAACAAAGTCGCTTAAGAACTAAAATTAAAAATGAGTAGCTCCATTATATTTCTGGAGTAAAGAAAAATTAAAGCAATTAATATTTTAAGTTAATCTTTTAAAATAACAAAAGCATTTAAAATTCTGAAGTGAGCTAAATATGGTGGTACATACCTGCAATCCCAGCACTCAACAGACTGAGCTACACAAGACCTGTCTCTAATTAACTTATTCATTTCTCTTTTTGTTCTTTTTGTTGTTGTTTTTGAGACAGGGTCTTGCCATATAGTGAAGGCTGGCCTTGAACTCACAGTGATACTCCTGCCTTAGTCTCCTGAGTCTGGGATTATAAGCATGTACCAAAATGCCTAGCAAATTAATTTCTGAAGAGTTCCATTCCCCAAGTATGCACCTACACAACCCCAAAATGATGACTTCCCTGCTTTATAACACATATCATACTAATTGAAATAAAAATTTGGGTTGATATAAATAATGACGAGGTAAAGAAAAAACAAGTGTTTTGCACACTGCTGAAATAAATATGCAAAAATGAAACAGCTGAGCTACACTCAGTCCTATAATCATTACAGCACAGAATTATAGTATACTGGTCAAGATGTCACTGTGTATTCATTATCACACATCTCAGAGAAAGTCTCAAAGCTGTAAAAGGAGACATATTCACAGCTTTACTAAGTTTATCCAGTATGCATCCTAAAAAAGTTCTATTTAGCCTCCAATAACAAAAATTATACCAAACTACACTGTAACAGATGTTGTTAAAATGAATTCTGGCTTATCAAATTGATAAAATTATATTCCACATAAAAATATTCTCTAAGTTAGCCACATGAGTAATTCTGGAATAGTCTTAATAGATGGAAAGTTATAATCGTCCATCCCCTTTAAAAGATAATAATGGGAAAAGAAGATAATATTTTAATTATTAAAACTGAGGAAACCTAAGATTGTGTAAGGGACCACTTGTTTTTCTTATATTTACTCAAATTCAAGAAAAGCTTTAAGGACTCAGACACAGGGGCACCTGCTTATAATCCTTGCTACTCAGAAGGTTGAGGTTAGCTTGTGTGACTCTCAAAATAAAAAAAATAAACTACAGTTCAGTGGTAGAGCATTTGCCTGGCCAGAGTGAAGTCCTGGGCTTAACCCACTGCAAAAAGAAAAACTCTGAGAAATATGAGATTGACAACAAGCAGTTCACAAATATACAAAAGACATAACAACGAAGATGATAAGTAAGCTTTTGCAGCCCATAAACAAAATGGTAGTTCTTTCTCATACTTAGTGGCTACCAGACACAATCAAATTTCACACAATACAAAAAAATTCAACTAAGAGGTACTCAACTCTAACCTTCAGTGAGATTTAATGTGTCACATAAAATCTGTTGCTTATTGGTGCTAGAAACTGAACCCAGAATCCCAAAAAACATAAGAATACTCTACTGCTGAGCTACTCCTAATTCCATAACCTGTGGTTCTTAAAAATCTCTGCAGGATTCCTAGTTTGTATATGTACAATGTTCAGAGATAAGGTTAGTTTTACTACTCAAATGAAATAAAATCAGAGCTATCCTATCTAAAGATATGGCAAAAATGGTATCTCAAATAATTACTTATTTACAAATTTTTCTTAAAATATATTTTGGCAAAAAAACAAAACAAGCCAGGCGTGGTGGCTCATGCCTGTAATCCCAGTACTTGGGAGGCTGAGGCAGGAGGACCATTATGAGTTTGAGGCCAGCCTGGGCTAAAAGTGAGCTCAAGGCCAGCCTGAACTGCATGCGAGACCCTGTCTCAAAAAAAAAAAAAAAAAAAAATATATATATATATATATATATATATATATATATATATATATATATATATATGGTAACAGCATATTATGTGGTATTAATCTTATAAATTCTGGCTGGGTATGGTAGTACAAGCCTATAATCCCAGTACTCAGGAGGTTAAAGTAGGAGGATCACCACAAGTACAAGGCCAGCCTGGAATACACAATAAGTTCAAGGTAACCTGAAGTATGTGGAAAGATGCGGGGGGGGATGGACAGACAGACAACCCAAACTCCCCCAAAATTAAGTTTTCAAAATATCCAGAGACTTGATTTAATAAAACCATTAGGAGAATTGATGAGCCTGTAGTACAGCCCTGCACACAAAAGGTGGTTTCTAGTTGAAAAATACAGGTTTGAGGAACTTTAGAAAGAAAACAAATGCTTGCATTCTTCAAACTCCAGAATTAAACTCGAGATTCCTGCTAATCCTTGTAAAGAATATTACTGCCTGTATAAAATGTTCAATTAAAGAAGTTTAAGTTATGACCATACTCTGGGACCATTAGTATTTTATAAAAGGAGTCATACAATACATAGGTAGTAGATACACTTCTGTAATCTATTTAGGAAGTCAACATGATTAAAAATTTAATGTTTCCATTTAAGCTAGGAAGTGAAAAACATGTAGCATAATGAAGCAATAAGAGCACAGATTCTAAGACCACCATGCCTGAACTTAAAAGATGGTTTTACTGTTAATCAGAGTGTAGGTAAATAGCTGTAGGTTATGATTTATGTCTAGATTTAGGGATTATAAGGGTCTGATACTCATCAGTAGATTAGTCTGCTGATGTGTTTATAGCTAACTACAACGTGGCAACTGAAGCCTGGTCAGAGGAAGTGGTCATGGGGGCGTGTCCCCATCTGCCTCAGCTTTCTGCTGCTACCCAATAAAGCTGTTTCTCCCCTGACATGCTAGCCTGCCAAGGAGACAACTAAGTATGAATTGAAACCTCTACAAACTGTGAGCCAAAATAAACCCTTTCCTCATAGTGCTGTGCGTGTCAGAAGTGACTGTGATATTCTTTCTACACCCCATTCCTCTTATCTGCGATAAGAGTAACACCTACACTTCAGAAGATTTCACAAAGAATCCCTTAGAGAAGTTCATACACAGCACCCCTAACATGAAAAGTGGAACTTTTGCATGCTACCATGATGATCTTCAAAAAGTTACAGATTTTACATTTTGGATCCCAAGTTAGAGATGCTGAACTTATAAAGTCTACACAAATATGCCCAAATATGCCAAAATGCTGAAAGGTGACAACACTTTAACAAGCATTTTGGATAAAGGACACTCAAATTGCATCTGCAAAGCATTGTTTGTATGTTTTTTGTTTTTTTCAGTACCGTGAATCAAACTCATGACCTAACACTTGCCAAGCAGGCGATTATGCCACTGAGCTAAATCCCTGGCCCTGTTTGTATGTTTTAGGGACTGTTAAATTTTTTAAAAATTATAAAATGTTTAAACTTTTAAGATTCTCAAATCATCTATCTGCTATAGCATAGCATTATCATGGGTAAACCAAAATATATTCATTATTATGCTCACATAAATTTTATTTTAGATCAAAAAACATTCAGCTGGGGATTGGGGCACACACCTGTACTCCCAGTACTCTGGGATGCTGAGGCAGGAGGATCTCAAGTTCAAGGCAAGTCTGGGTACTTTAGTGAGACCCTGTCTCAAAATAAAAAATAAAAAAAGGGCTGGGGATGTGGATCAGTATGAAGGCCCTGGGCTCAATTCCCAGTAGTGCAAACAAAATGAAACAAAACTAAACAAAACAAAAAAACACACACAAAAAACCAAACACTGAAACAGATGGATTGCATACAAAAGAATCTTTAATCATTTAAAGTACCTGATTGATGTAAAAGCCAGTAACATTTTTTCAAACATCAAAAATTAAAGGAGAAAAAGAATGAAAAATGGCTTTATGCCTACTGTGTTTAAAATGTAACTTTTCTTCATCTTGTAAAAAATTTGTAACTCAAAAACCTGGTTGAATGGCATGGTCATGTAAAATTATTTCACCACTAGTACAATTTCAAATTCGGTAAATTCACGATCACACTTAAATATACCTTTCCTGTGTCTATTCCTTTGAAAACATAAAAACAAGTATTCAGTTTTGCTGCTTCTGCATTAACTTTTGGTCCTAGAAAAACTGGAAAACTATTTCTAGCTAACTTTAATAGTTTCAAAGAAAAAAAGACTATGCATATGCAAAATATAAATTCACTAGCACATTTGAGCCAGTTCCGTAAGGGTATCAATATGAAGTGAATGTAAGTAAGTGAAACTCAACACTGAAATGTTCTTTGAAAAGCTACAGAGCATGGTAGTTAAAATTGGTGCCTTCGGAGTCAAATGAACTGGGTGCGGTTCCCATCCCCATTTCTTAGCTAAATGACATGATTATAAGGAAAATGTTCAAATTTTTCCCAGGATAATAAGAGTAGCTGCCTTATATAAATTACATGAAATAATAATTACATAAAGTAATTCCTTACACCATGTTCTTAGCAATTTTAAGTGAAAAAGAAAAAAAATGGAGGGAAGGAAGGGACAACACATATAAAACAGTAGATATTTGGCAAACAAAACACAAAAGAAATTCCTTTTCACAGTACTACAAGAAGCATTTTAATAAAAAGGAGACTTTATTTTTAATAGGTTAGGAGTACATGGCCCTAGTAGTCCATAAACACACACACAGCCTATACATATCAATAACATATACTTCCTGAAACTTAAGACTTATACAATCATATACAAGATGAAGTTTTAACCCATACTCCTTTACCCCAACTATAAATCAGAATACAAAACTTTACCAGTCAAAATACGAGAACTATGTCTATAACCTGCAAACACACTCCTCAGTGCTGACAGACCTCTAGGCCTGTCTTCAGAACAGAACATGCACTGCTCTCTCCAACTTCACCTTGTTAGGAGACTGTGAAACAGTAATTTTTTTTTTAAGTAACTTTTGCTTAATAGCTTTCAAACTTTTTAAGCTTAAATAGTATCTTTTTTGCCTCATATTCCTTCAGCTAATCTGAATAGGCTGGAAAAATTTCTAATTCATCTTTGAAATCTTTTAATAGCTAAGGTTTACAGATTCACTACTTACTAAGAATTTTCAAAAATAATTTAAACACAAAGTATATATGATATATAAAAATAAGCCTATAGATGTTAGAATATTTTTTCTTTTACCTGCAATTATATATTTTAAAGTACATCTTCTATTAGTAGAAAATACATACTAATCATGAGTAAGTTATTTTTACATTATATTTTTCTTTTTTTGGTACCAGGAATCAAACTCAGGACTTTGCACTTGCCATAGTGCTGTGCTGCTGAGCTATATCCCTGGCATTACATTTCTTTTCTAAAGTAGAAGAGTTTAAAAAGAAAAAAATTTCTTTGGGGTTGGGGATTTAGCTCAGTGCCATAAGCACCTGCCTTTGCAAGCATGCAGTCGTGAGTTTGATCCCCGGAACCAAAAAAAAAAAAAAATTTTTTTTTTAATTTGATAACATGGGAAACCAGACCACCACATGATTATCAGTAACAATCTGTCACACATTTCTTAAAATGTGTATTTCAGTTTATAAGTGTGGCTCACTTCTTTCACAAAGCAGTTTGCATTGATTTAAGTCCCTCAATGTTAATGTTTTCCATGATGGTATTAACTACCATGAATGGCCATCGCTCCTAAATCCAGAGCTTACCTGGGCATCGATATCAATGGCAGGGTAGATGGGAAGCATGGCTGAAGGAGAGATGACAGGACTCGGAGCTGGAGTCTGAGGTTGGGACATGGAGGCAGCAGCACTGTGGGGAGGAGTGTTGGACATTGCAGATGCTCTTCCACTGACTGCTGTCGAACAAAATAACTGTACTTAATGAGGACGAAACACTGTTAGGTCACAATAATGGTTAAAAATATTTATCAGAAAATATTTAAGATTTCAAAAACAAAATGTCTACAGAAAGATTATTATCGCAGTAATAACTCATTTCCTGGTTATTTTTGATTAGATGATACTCCAATTTATAGTGTGCACTGAAAGTCACCCATTTTTCTAAATAATCCATCTGAAGACAAGTTCTCCTCTTATGAAAGTAATCATAAAACCTAAATACAAAACAATCCTGAAAATAAAAATATTTTAACGCACTAAATGATCAAATAGGGGAGATGTTTTTTTAGAACTTGCCAATTTCACACTTTATATTCTAGAACCAATGACAGTAACTATCACTGGTTAGAAAGGAAGAACCTTGCTAACTAATTATTTAAAACACCACCCTATTGTTTTACTAACTAAACACAGGATATTCTGAATTGTAGTCCTCAGTTTGACAATTTTTCAAATAGAAAAATCCAATCCTCACATAGGAATGTATTTTCTCAGATAAAGAATTACTCTGAGGGTGGTAAAAAAAAAACCCAAAAAACCAACAACCAAGATAGCAATCACAATTTATAAAGAAAAATTTAAAAGATTAGGGTAGAATTAAATGCATGCAAACAATCATCCATTCAAATATGGAACATTGTTCATTCTTCTAAGTAGGATGTTGCTGTGATATTATTTTCACACCCAAATATGTAACTGAAGTAACGGCTTCCTTAGGTCAATACTTGAAATAGGAGAATGCTACTAAGATGGTCTCAAAGGACATAATGAAGATTCCCTTTAGGGTACATTATTCCCTCACTGAATCACTTCTACAGTTACTTAATACATGAATATCAATTCTTTTTCATCCCCTTATTAAAAATACTATGATATTATTAAAGCACGGGCATTTATCACTAAATGGTCAACAGGAGTGTGGATGTGTTTTACCAAAGTAGCTATTTACTACATCAGGCAAAAAACAATCATGATTCACAACTGGATTTGAAATTGGGCAAAAGAGGTTATTATCCTGCCAAAAATAAAACTGAAATTGATTTTACAACAATTATAAACAGAACTGTCAATTAAGAAATCTACTTTACATGAAATCCTTAGTTCAGGCACAAATATATACTATACATTATAGCAATACACATTCTATAATTATACATTTTTCGATCACTTTAAAAGCCAAACAAAAAAAATCAATCCAAACAAAACATTATTTGAATCCTTAGGAATTTAGATCAAGAGAAAAGGGAAGGTGCTAATGTATTAAAGTAAGTATCAAGTGACCTTGATATTGTTACTCCATATTTCCTGTGGTTGGATTTTCACAAACGGAAATGATAAACATGAAAAGTAGCTTAAAGAGGATAAACGCCAGTATGTATAAAAGTTTTATTTCATGATATTAAATGGATTTTAAAAATCTAGGATGTATTGTTAATTGATTAAATGATAATTTACTTAAACTATAATAATTTCTACTAAAATTAACTTCCTTTATTTTTTTAGTCAAGTTGATTGTTTTTAATCACCTCATCAAAAAGGAGATGGAAAAACTCAATTCTCTCCTTTCACTACTTCCCTTGGGGTACCTATGCAACCAGTTTACTAAAACTAAGTAACTGTCTTTCATTTCTATAGATAAAATTAACAAATGTAAACATGTATGCACCTAAAGAAACTCTGGAATAGACTTATACAAGAGGAACCTCATTTTAGAGTTATGTTTAGCGAGGGAAAAACAATATGCTCAGAAAAGTTTTAACAACAGGAGAAGTGGGGAACTTAATACCATAAATAAGCAAAGACAAAGTGTTAAGACAGGCTATATCAGACTATTATGCTTTGGCAAGCAAGGAGAACAGAAGAGTCTAGATTTTGGCCAGTTAAGTACTAGCCAAACTAGTTAAGTACTAGTTAGAGGAGACCAAACGAAATGACAGCACTCTATAAATGAGGACTAAGGCAAGAGCACAGGCTATGCTGGAGAAAGGGAAAGAAGACTATGAGCTTAAGTACAGTAGAAACCCAAAAAACAGTGGAAATGACCCTTAGTCAGATGACTGGACTCTATGTCTCAAAGAAGCTTAAAAAAGCAGGCTCAAAAAAGGATTATGTGAGAGTATGTATGTGAGTACGTGTGAACATGAGTTGTCTATGGAGGGTGTGCAGGAAGATAGCTGGGTATTTCTGGCAATTTTTCCTCTCGCCACATAAATGAGCATAATAAAGAAATAAATAGTTTTATAGTATGACAATTATTTGCCATTTTGTAAAAAGTCATGTTCATTTAAAAATGTTTATATGGAAACACTTAGAACACAGACATTATGTTCTAGGGATGTAGTAAATCAAGAAAAAAGGTATTCTGCAAATTTCTTAGTTCTCATGAACATAAAGTTGTACCACCAGCAAATCAATGTTGGCTACTATGCCCAAGTACATCAAGTAAACTGACAGCACATTAAAAAAATTTTTAAACATTCACTGATATAGACTATCCATTTTTCATTTAAATGGGTAACATTTAACTCTACACATTCTTTGGTAGTTTGGTTAACTTTTATGGATATAGTATTAAACTTGGATTCATAGCAATTGCACTCCAATTATCATGAAGTATTTTAAAATCATCAACTTTTATTGCCTATTATTATAACCTGCTAGGGATGATTAGTAGTCATTTTTCAAATCTGCAGAAAATATTATGCTTATCAACATTAAGACCCTTTATAGTTCTTACTATTAATCATCACTAGCAATTTTTACTGAATGTAGTTATTTTACTCAAGATTATGAAAGATTTTCATTTGGTATATTACTGCTGTTAATATTTTTAAAAGGACTGGAAAATTCCAATTTTAAAATAAAAAACCTGTTTCATTAGCTCTCATTTGTTAGTTTCTAAATCTTATCTAAATAAAACATTTCTATAAAATGAAGCATTATGTAATCTCATCATAATATGTACTATTACTAAAACATAGTTGTAAAAATAGAGTTGACCTTTCTGGTATAGACCAGTGAGTAAAAAAGGAGAAGAGAAGAAAGCAAAATTCAACTTTTTTTTAAATGCCCTTTATTCTTCTTTTTCCCTCCTTTCCAAATTTCCTGTTGTTTTTTTTTTTTTAAACTTCCTATGGAAATTTCCATCTTTCTCAGTATGGCATTCTTACGGATTAAAATTCTCAAATTTCATCCCACTGCTTTGTTACAGAACTCACAAAACAAAAAGTAACAAAAATGAGAAGCATTAAAACAACCTTCTAAAGTACTTCTTGCCAATGAAACTAATTATAATGAAATAAAATTTCTCTGCCTATACATTTAAAATGTCTCATTTATGATATTGCCAGGGAAGGACATCTTCAATTAGAGAGACTAAACATTAACATTCGCAGGGTATAAAAATCACTGACATACAGTATAATCAAAGCCTATTTGGCTTGGTACTTTATTAATGGCATTTAAGGTTTGTTTAAATATTCATCAGGCTTGAAGTATAGTACATAAGGATATAGAGCGCTTTTGTACACAAATAAGCTTCCTGATGTGCGATTAAGTTTTGTACCTTGACTTTTACTAATTTGCCAGTTTACTGGTGTGAATAAAGAAGCAAAAGGCCAAAACTCAATCTCAGTATTCTGAACGTATTGGGGACCAAAAAAGTAATTAAAAAAAAAAAATCAAACATCAGCTCCTCTACATTTACAGCCTATTTAACTAAGCCAGAAAGCTTCCACCATTTGTATTGAATGAATTAATTTTTAATCTGACCTGTATCCGCCTGAGAATTTGAGATGGAACTAGTATTTCTAAAGATACACATGGGTCAAGAGTCCAAAAATAGTTTTCAAGTTGGGTAATGGCAAAACTTCTGGCACACTCTTACTAGCCTTAAGCAAATTATATTTGATACCTGCTCGTAACAATATAAACCCACCTGCCATGATGTCATCCAGCGTGTCATTGAGGGTCTGAGCAGGGCTGGCTACCATTAACCCTTGTTGTGTTTCTGTCAGAATTCCTTGCCCCAGCCCTGCCAACTGTGCTTGGCCCAGTACTGGCTGTCCAACTATCACTCCTTGCAGTTCTGTAAGATTTGCGATGGACCCTGGAGGCAAGGGACCTGCCGCCAGAGGCAAAGCTTGAGGCATGGCCAGAGGCTGGATTGGTGCAAAACCAATCTGAGCAGCAGTCTGCTGGGGTTCATCTTTGAGCAAAACAGGATCCACTTGCTGTAACCGTGCATAGTCTCCCTCAGAAAGATGTTCTTCAACCCCAACAGGAGTTAGCAGTCCCAGGTGTTGGCAAGATTGCTGCTGCTGCTGTTGCAGTTGAATTCTTTGAGCTTTAACCTCTAGATACTGCTTTTTAAGCTGCTGCTGAGTTTTCAGTTGTAGCTCTCGTTCTACTTTCTGTAGTTCCTCCAAAATCTTTTGTTTCTTCTGAATTTGTTCCTCCCTTGTTTTGTTCAGCTCCTCAATCTTCTCCTTGGTAAGTTGGTCAGCGTGAGCCAGTTCCAAGGACTGCAGCTGTGCATTCTTCTCTATGGCTTCTTTTATCCTCTGTTCCAGTTCTGTTAACTTTCCCTGAGCCTCTTCTACAATGCTCTCTGGAGACTGATTGGTGATGTAACCCTGTACATCCTGGCTGTTTGCAGGCAAATGGCTGCTGGACTTTTGTTTAGAAGCAGCTGTGTGAAAAAGAAACCCCCTCAGAAGTGCACATGAATGGCATCCTCATTACAGAGTTACTGTTGGGAGGGTTAGTGCCAACAGTTATGCACCACGTTATCACATCCATAGAAGGTAAAAATGCACCTTTTTAAGAAGTTAAACACATATCCACCTTATCATACATATAAACGTAGGGATTTATGTGCATAATAACCTTGAAAATTAATCTCTGAATTTTAAAATTATCACATGGCTAAGAATCAGAAAATTAGAGGGATGCAGGTTTGTGATATATAAGGGTTGCATATATAAGTAAAATCTAGGGCTAAGTGTTTATATTTCACATGGTCATAAAGATGCCAAAACTCACAAGAACAAAAAAAAAAAAAAGCTAAATTATTAAGGTGCAGAAAAAACTTAAGACCTCTAAGTCAAGGATTTTTGACATTTATTAGCCTGTGACTTAAATACACACACACACACACAGTGCCCAAACCACTGAGAAGTACCAAGAAATTAAAATTCAACTAAAATATACATGTTTGTTGGGGCCTATCATCTTCAAGATTGAAAAAGGCAAGATATAAATTCACATAGCTACCTGGCCAGGAAAGAATTGGGATTCAGTTTCCCTGGAAGAAAAGATGCTGGACTACACCATCCACTGTTATCTTCTGACAGCTAGGTGAACAAACTGTTCTGGCTACAGGTTTAGTAACCAATTGAAAAAGGTGCCAAGGTTCTAGGTTGGTGGTAATAATTGAAAAGAGCTGGTGGAAATATCATTCTTGTTGATCAAATAATACAGGTAGCCAAAACCAAAACCTACAACTACATTGCTTCTTCAGGTAAAACTTTTAAAAGGAAAAAGTGACTCAAACTGGTAAGGGTAACGTTTGGGGCATAACTTAAGAACATACGTAATATAACATCCACAAGTCAAAGATGGACCTCACACTTCTAAAGAAATAAACAAGTATATCTGAAGTAACCTTGAATTATCAGTTGAAAAAGGTATACCAGATATAAAACCTATATTAAATCAGTTTCTTTAAATTTTTAACATTTGATTCAATTTATTAATCTGTATGTCTTATTTCACTACAGATTTAAGTAAAGAATTTACCAAAAAAAAAAAAAATCATCCAATTATACTCAGTTTAATATTTTACATTACTAAAAGTTAGAGGAAATAATGGGAAACCAGAATGCTACCCAAGATGTCTAACTTTCTCCTGCTAAGACTTCTAATTCTAGCACAGATCAGTGCTGTTAACTATCTTCATTCATTGGTAAATAAGTCTTTAACTGTGTCAACTTAGAGTAAAATTCACTTTTGTAAAAAAAAAAAAAAAAAAAAAAAATTTTTAAATGGCTAGATTTTTTTGTAAGCTTATTTTCACCTGGACAACATGTAAGAAACAGTCTTCAACAGTGTAACTGACCTTTATTCCTGATGGGAAGAGTAGTTGCAATGTTGGCAGGTGGCTTGTCAGGCTCCTGAGGTGGGACAACCATGGGCAGTGCTTGGACCGGTACACGAGGAACCTAAGACAAAGGACAGGCTGTTTATTTTGTCCTACATAATCCACTCAATAATACATTAATCAGAATAAGGTGCAGAGACTTTAAAATATTTTAAGCATGCCATTCCAAACAATCATATATTTCCTTACAATGTGCTGGTATCCAATTATTTCCCTTTACCTTTTGGGGGCGGGAGTTGCATATGCAGTGGATTGAAACCAGAGCTTCACACATGCTAATGATGCACTCTACAACTGAGCTACATTCCCCTTAGTATACTTTTTTAAAATGATCTTTGTATTCAAGTTGTTTTCTCACTTAAAGCAAAATCATATCGGTTTAGAATCTGAATACTAATTTTTATTACTAAATCAAGTATACAGCTATAAAGAGAATAACATACAACACAAAACAAGCTAAGTTAAAACAATAAGCAAAAGGAGAGAAAGAGATATAAACTGGTTTAGTTTGAACTTACCCTATTTAAATCATGGGATGGGGGTGTCAGCTGAGTGACATCTGGTGGAGGGGCTGAAAGCAAGTTATTAGGATAGTCCAAAAGATAGCAAACAACACTGGTATGGCCACCTTTTGCTGCTTCTATTAACATAGTTGAGCCGTCCTAAAAGAAAAAAATTATGTGGGAGCAGAGGACTGTGTTACTTTACAGAATCTTGTTTTGCTTTTTGAGACAGGGTTTTGCCATGAAGCTCAGGTTGGCTTCAAACTCACTATGTAGCTCAGGCTCACCTCAAACTTGATCATCCTATTTCTGTCTCCCAAGTATTGGGATTATAGACATGTGCCACCACATCTAGCATAGTTTAGAGAACCATTTAGAAAGTTAATGGGTCCCAAACACATTCAAATCATGGACTTAGCAAAGACCTCTTTCCTGTATTGAAACAGAAGAAAACTAGTACCTAGAACACCACCATTAAACACACACACACACACACACACACAAACACACTTTATTCTGTGATGTTTAAGAGTAAATATCTAATTCACACTGTTTCCCAAAACATCCGAGTTACATACTTTTAAACGGTGGGTAGGGTCTGCCCCATGGGCCAAAAGTAGTTCCACCACTGCCAGATGGCCCCCTGCACATGCCAGGGACAACACAGTATGGTCATTATTAGCTGTGGTTCTATTCACATTTGCTCCTAAAAACAGATTAGAGATGAAGAATCATGTTTGTAAAGTGTATTTTTACTTAACATTGTGGTCAATTTAAAAAATCATACAGAGCAGGGACAAGAGTGTAATAAAGCCTCACCTACTCAGTACCATTTCATGATTATTAATATATAGCTAACCCTGCTTCACATAAACCCCATCAATTCTTCTCTCATCCTAAATTATTCTAAAGGATACTCCAGAGAAACATGATCTGAGTTCATCTATAAATATTTCACAATAACTTATTGTCCATTATTAGATAAGTGAATTTAAAAAGTACATTTACATACAATGAAGTATTACCATGCTAAATAGAATAAACTTGAGTCATCTGTAGGAAAATGGATGATTCTTGAGACCATAATGTTAAGTGAAATAAATCAGACTCACAAGCTTCATAGATGATTTCTCATGTATGAGAAACTCAAAATATTTACACACACATTAAAAAAAAACCATACTAGGAAATAGGAAAGTAGATCATCTGCAAATGGGAAGGAAAGCAGTAGATGGAGAGGGAGTGAGGGCGAGGAAGCAGATAAATAAAAGAATTAGGGTGTGTTCTGTATATTAGAAACTCCTCTTAATCGAAGGGAATCATCATGTACTACAAAAATAAAAATGAAAACAGAATCTCAGTATGCTCCAGTAAAGAAAAAGTATGAGTTATTCCTACTATAACCACTGTATTCATAAAGTATATTTTAACTACATTTTACATTCATCAGCAGAAAAACTCACTGAAAACCAATAAAAATAAATCACATTGCCCTCTATGGGCTAAATTTGTAAAGAACTAATGAACTGTATTATGTACATGAGTGTGTTTCTCAAGATGCCTGCAAAATGCATGTTCTGCAAACATGTACAGTACAAAAAACGAACCAAAAAACCCCAGAGAAATATTACCTTTACCTTTTCAATAAAAACTATTTGTGAATGAAAATAGATACACTTTGCCCTCAAACATGAAGCTGTAACAGATTTGGATTATTGTGAGGTAACATGGTAAAATGGAAATAAAATAGCAGAAAGAAAGTGGAATCAAATTAATTAACCACCACCAGACAGGACACTATGGTTGGACAACTTTTTTTTTGAGACAGGGTCACCTTATGTAATTCAGGCTGGCTTTGAATTCATTATGTAGCCCATGATGGCCTGGAACTAATGGTAATCTTCCTGCCTTGCCCTTCCAAGTGCTGAGATTATAGATGTGTGCCACCACACCCGGCATTTTTTTGCTTTTTGTCCCACCCCAGCCAGGTCTTAAATTCTGAACACGTCTGCCTTAGCCTCCTGAGTGATGGGGATAATAAGTGTTCCTACCACACACCCCCCACTTTTTTTTGCACTTCTGGGGAGCAAATAAAGGAGCTTAGACTAAGCTACATTTTAGCCCTTTAACATTTTGATACAAGGTCTCACTATATTGCTGAGGCTATGTTCAAACTTGCAAGCTTCCTGCCATAACCACCCAGAGTACAGGGATTATTGTGTGTACCATGCCACCCAGCTCAGCTCACAATTCTATTCTTAAAAATACTGTTATAGTTATATATCACAAATGTATGCTCAGAATATACCCCTTAAATAACTTGGCTAGTAATTTTTCTGATTTATCCTTTTTATCTACAATTACAAATATACAATTCCTGTAGATTTTTTGGTAAGCAACTATATTGCCTTTTAAAACTATACATAACCATATAGTCTCTCTTTTACAATGTAAGTCAAAAAATAAAATCTTTAATTTCCTATATTAAGAACGTGATGACAGCTGGGCATAGTAGTTCATGCCTATAATCCCAGCACTTGGAAGGTAGAGGCAAAAGGAGTGCCATGAGTTTGAGGCCAGCCTGGGCTACAAAATGAGCTCAAGGACAGTTTGCACTACAAAGCAAGTCCCTGTCTCAGGAAGGAAGAAAAAAAAAAAAAAAGATGTAATTTAAGGGGAGTAACGTGGAATTTATCATTAATATATCTGGTGTTCAAACTGGAATCACCGAATATAAATAAAAACATGCATGCTTTTTTACCATATCTGCCAATTTTAATTTTGAACACTTTTTGTGCTGTACATATAACCATCTCCTTATATTTTGTACAGAATAAAACTCTGCACCAAGGAAATTTAAAGAAAGTGATTTGCACATTTTTTTTTTAGTAGCAGATACATAAAAATCTGTGTTTCACTGTGCATGTACATGTGCTTAACTGGGGGTTGAATTCAAGACCTTAGCACTGAGCTATATATCATCCCTGGCTCATTTCCATTCTTTGAGACAGAGTCCTGATTTGTGACACATTGCTGTGTAGACCTAGAGACCTCAAACTTTTGATCCTGCCTTAGCCTTTCAGAGTGTTGGGATTCAGTTGAAAATCTTAAGCCTTCAAATATTTCACAGAGATACTCTTGTTTATTGAAGGATCTCTGAACTTGGGCATTACTTTGTATGACAATTCTTTGTGGTGTTAAGTGTTGTGTACATTCTAATGTTTTGATCAACACCACTAGCAGAATGCTAGTTCCATCGCTCCTCCATATCATGTAATAACTCCAAATGTTCTCTCCAAATGTCTCCATTCAATCTCCAAATGTCTTAGGGTATGCATAGATGGACATTTTGGGGAACAAACATGTGCTTAATGAACTTACCTTTACTAATTAAGAACTGAACAGTACAAACATGACCAGCTCTTGCAGCTTTCATTAAAGGAGTTCTTCCACCTTCAGATTCATGCTCCTGTTATAAAAAATACAGATTTCACACTTAATTGCCAGGAAGCAATAATTCTTTCTCATAAAAATCAATGACAAAATAATTCTAAATATAAACACATTAAATATGTTTTGAATTAAATTTTAAAATATTCTCTCTTCTTTTTGGAGACAGGGTCTTGCAATGTAGCCCAGAGAGAAATCCTCCTGTTTCAGCCACCTCAGTTCTAGGATTACAGGCATGTACCATTATGTCTGGCAAAACAGACTCTTAAATTTAAAAAATCAGTAACATGTTTTATGGAGAGCTGGGTATGGTGGCAACACACCTGTAATCCCAGAATTTGTCAGGTGGAGACAGGAGCACTTTAAATTTCAGGGCAGTTTGGGATACATAATGAAATATTCTCAACCAGCCAAAACATAGTGAGAAACAACAAAATCTATTCTGTGTCAATAACTAGAGTAGCTAGGTGTGATGGCACTACCTGTAAGTCAACTTTTTCAGAAACAGAGGCAGTGTTCCAGTTCAAGACTGCCAGACCCCATTTCCAAAAAGATAAAAAGAACTAGAAATATAATCATATGATAGTGATATCCTCATCAAAATACACCTGGTAATTTCTCTTCCTGTCTCTGTAAAAACGATTCTGGAACTTGAATAATGTATGGCATTCTAAAAGAGAACTCTCTAAAAAATCCTTATCCATGTTATGTGATATTCCTTTCATTAGTTTGTAACCTATCTCTATAAATATGTCATTTTCTTCTCCACACACTTCCCGTTTTTTTTTTTCAAGCTTAAATATAAATAACAAAGCTAATGACAAGGTATTTCTAAAACCACCAGTTTTAAGATGTTACTAAAGCTTTCTGGATTTTCAGTTCTATTCTGGACTGTCATTGCTGGTAACTGAGAGCTCTACTGCAAAAATCTTCAGATCTTTAAAAGTATTTGAGAAAAATACATTTTTCATAGCATTCATGTCTAATGAAAAATTAATTTCTCTGTGAAAGCATTCTCTTGGGTTGTTCTTATTGCCATTAACTAAGCAAGTACTATTATATTCCTGTGTATTTCACACTCATTGCAGTAAACAGTAGAAATATACTTCCTACACAAAAGAAGGCCAAAGTCTAATAAGGGAGACCCACATACAGATCTAACTAGTGCTTTAAGAACTGTACTAACACACGTGAATTCTACAAGAGGTATAATGATAATCTAATTCAATTCTGTAAAAAGGGATCTTATAGTTTTGAAATTAGAGAAAGTTACTTTTGCCTGCATGTGCATTTTTATTGTAAACTTTCAATTTCTTTGGAAAGGCACACTCATTTGTATATCAGACTCCGAAACTTGGTCCCAAGGCTTACATTTTAACTACAAGCTTTATTTGCTGTCTCACTCCTACTCCACCATAGGTGAAACAGAAATACTAGCTGTTTTCCGCATACACGCGTGTTATGCTTTCCTTCGTCTCAGCTGTACTCATATGTTTTTCAAGTGGAATGTCTGTTTTGTCACAACACTGCCATTTTAAACTTAGCCCAAACAACACGACTGGATCTTAGACAACTGCTTTACTTATCTGAGTCTCTTTCCGGTCTGTCCTTTCTCTCTGACACCTTCTTAGAATAGCAGTACTGATTACAGATCTTAGTATCCATTTTATCCCTGTTGCTTAGGTAATAGGCACAATTTCCTAAACTATTTAGAAAAATCTTTAAGTCATATTCACTTTTTTATACCAAATTAGAAAAGCTTTAAAAATAGCTAATTAAATACTTAACCCAACATTAATTGTATTACCATCGCCAACATAAAATTTCCTGTGGGGGATGAGGTATGGAGTGTCAGAAACAGCAATACAACAGACTGAACAGTATAGGAAACAAAATGACTACAGAAGATATGCACAATCCCCTCTCCAACACATTAAATTGGAAGTAAACAATTTTTAATTAATTCTCTTTTTGTTAAATATAAGATTTTAAAAGTAACAAGCTCACCAGATCTGCTCCTGCCTGAAGTAAGACATCTGCTACATCAGTATGACCATTTTCACAGGCATATGTTAATGCTGTATCTCCTGTTGCTGTTGTTGCATGAACATTAGCTCCTGCAGCAGTTAACAACATGTATTTAATACAAGACACACAGGACATACATGGATACAGAAACTTATTCTATTTACATAAGCCATATCACCTCAAGTCAGACAAAGCAACCTTATCCATTTCTAGAAACAGAAAATCTTGCCAATATCTTTAAAAGCAAAAAAGAAAAAGTAGTATATAAAAATACTTTTAATTAAGACCATAGTGAGGTAAGTTATACAAAGTATACACAAAAGTATTTTATTCATTTCCTTTAATACATTCAGTATATTTGCATGGTATTTTTACTTAAATAAATGATAAAAACTTCCCCGAATGTGAAAAACACCTACCTGCAGCTAGTAAGTATTTAACTAATTCCAAATGACCTTCTTGAGCAGCCTCCATTAAAGGGGTTGAGCACCCTAGTTCTATGTCAGCTCCTGCCTTGATGAGAAAGTCTGCCACTTCTAGGAAGCCTCCACAGCAAGCCAGAGTCAAGGCAGTTTCTTGAGTTTCTTCTGTCTGTGCATTAATATTTGCTCCTAAAATAAACATTCAAATTTTAAAAATGCATTAACTTCTTCTCTGACAAGCAAAAACATGAATGTTTCCTAATAACCTGTATCCCATAACTGAACACATTTATCCCCTTACTAAATAAGTACATCTCTCCTACTGCCAAAGCAGTTTAAAAAAAAAAAAAAAAACACAAAACTGCTAAAACTATATCCAGGAGCTCATATTTGATGTACACAGGTGAAGAACAACTGATTTATCCAGAAGCTAAGTGTCATATGATACAATAACCTATATCCCTCCCTTTGTAGTAAGAATACAAACGATAAAGACATTGATGATAACAGTAACTAACATTTCAAAATCTCTTGCTAGGCAATATTCAATAAACTTTACAAACCATTTAGGTTATTATAACGAGTTCCATTTTGTAGCTAAGGATAAGGAGATTAATTAATTTGCCCATGGTCACAACAACGTTGCTACTTCCATCACTATCACCATAGCTAACACTTTAACAGTCACCGTATGACAAACACTGTGCAAAACATTTGTAATGTCTATTTATAGGTATCTACAGATCTGTCTCTGCAGTCCTCTCATACACACAACTTTACATGGGAGAAAACTGAGGCACAGAGAATTAGAAATTTGTCTAACTTACAAAATTGGCAAGTAAGAGTTGTCATTCAAATCTGTGATGTCTGTTTCAAAACCTGTACTTCCAAATTCTAATCAATACTACACCTAAATAAAAACAAGTTTTTCAAAACTTGGCAATGCTCTTAAATTTTACCAGATTTTAAACTATACCACTAAGCTAAAAATATAACCAAGTTACAAATAACTGAAGATATTTTAACAATAAATTGTTTCATTTTTTTTCTCTAAAAAAAAAAATAAAGTCCTCTATATACTGAATTCCTCAAGAGCTCCCAATATGTCATTTTTTCACTCACCAAGTTAGTTCTTATAGTTTTCTATACTATTTTATTGGGAAATGTTAAGTCCTACCATGGGTTAGTAAGTATTCATCCATCAGAGAATTCTCTCACTACATTAACTTGAAAACTGTTGCCATTCCCTAAATCACAAGTCTAACTCAACTCAAATTCTGTTTGAATTCACATAGCACATGACTCAGAAATTTCTACATAAAAGCAGTCTACCTGATTTTATTTAACACCATACGGAAACCATTTTTACAGCAAATGCTTTTTTGTAAATTTGGGTAACAACATCTTACTGGAGGTCTACTAGAGGTGTGACACAGTGAAATTCAATTTTATATAACTGTACTGTTATTTTACACATTCACAGTTGAGTGTCTCAGCTGTTGCAGTTACCTTGGCCTAGAAGCAATGCGACCATTTCTTCATGTCCTTCACGAGCTGCTTCCATCAAAGGTGTATAACCTTCATCATTGACCTCTTCCAGGCTAGCTCCTCTTTCAATAAGCAAAGCTGCAAGTTCCACATGCCCACCACATGCAGCCAAAGTCAACGGTGACTCAAATGAATCTGCAGGCATGTTCACTTGGGCACCACTGTCAAGAAGTAACCTAGCTACTTCAACATGGCCATCCTAATCATAATGCAATTAAAAAATTAAATCAGCACCATAAAAATGCCTTAAAATTTTAAAGACTTCTTAATCATACAATGAAGTTTACCAATCTCAACTCAAAAAAATCTACATTTAACAGTAA
The DNA here is from genome assembly GCA_004027455.1 of Hydrochoerus hydrochaeris. NCBI lineage: Eukaryota > Metazoa > Chordata > Mammalia > Rodentia > Hydrochaeridae > Hydrochoerus > Hydrochoerus hydrochaeris. Next base: position 21,923 of record PVLA01004307.1, on the reverse strand, counting down.
TCATATTAATCATTATATTCCTTCATAATAGAAATAGAAAATAGATGTTGAAGGTTTAAAACAAGCACTAAAAAAACCTTTAAACGAGAAGTTTATTAACTATGAAGAAAGAAATCAGTAAATACATAAAACATGCTAAAATATAATGTATAGAAAGGGAAAATAGAAATTTGATAAAAAAACATTTTATTTTTTGTTCAGACAGGGTCTCACCATGTGGTTCAGACCAGCCTTGCACTCACTACATAGTGTAGGCTGGCCTCAAATTTGCAGCAACTGCTGGCTGATCAAAATCTTAAGAGTAAGAAAACTTATGATCGCGGAGAACAATTTTTTGGAGTAGGGGAAGAACTCACAATGTTTGAAATGAAGACAATGTGCACAAGGTATTTTATTTATTCCTCATCATTTAAAAGCCAGTTAAAAGTAAGTAAAAGGTTAACAAAGATTGTTAATCTGTTTTAACTCCTTTATGGATCTCTTTCTCACATCTGTCAACATCAAAAATTTCTTTTCCCTTTCTTTTTTTCCTTGAATGAACTTCCCTTCTATAGGTAGGTCATCTTTTAAAGATATCAGCCTATTTCTTGCCTCTGTATTTGTCACATTACATAACTCCGGTGTATTATTATGGTTCCTTTACTGTTTCTTCAGCTCTGAATGCACTCCCTACAAAAATCAACTCTTTCATTTTCACTGAAACTTTATTTTTAAAAATCTCAATTTTCCCCAGAACTTGGGAGGCTGAAACAGGAGGACTGTTACAAGTTGAGATTGGCCTGGTCTGCACTACAAAGCAAGACCCTGCTTCAAAAAACAAAATTTAATTTTTTCAAAAGCCTTGCAAGTCTGTCTCCTACTAACACGTCTTACCTTTACTTATTTACTTGTAGTGCATACTGATTAGGACTGTACATTATTTCCTTTTGGGGTTTTTGTTTTGTTTTGTTTTGTTTTTGACAAGGTTTTGCTATGTAGTTCAAGCTAGCCTTGAACTCATGAAGCCCAGACTGGCCTCAAACTTGCAGCAATTTTCATTATTCAGCCTCCCAAGTGCCAAGATTACAGGCTTATTTCATGCAACATAAGCTAAGGCACAAAGGTTTAAGATTACTATTATGAACCATTCCCAACACAATTCCTAAAAAAGGAATCCACTGGTCAGCGAAAACCATGACAGAGGAAGGCAAAGAATACAAATAGTACTTTGCTTTCAAGTTTTCCTTTAATTTTGGTTTGAGGTGCATGTTATCTTTAGTATTATATATACACTCTGGATCGTATTCCTTTTCAGTACTGCTGACTAATGTTTAAAAGAACCACTTTTGTGCCAAGTATAAAGCCAACGCAGAATTAATGTGAGACTAAGAAAATGCAGATAATACTGCAAAGCTTCAGAAAGCAATAAATAGAAATTAATGGCTTTGAAATTACTGATAATTCACATATCCATGGTGCAGCTGCACAATACAGTTACAATAAATAGAATCTGTGAACCCAAAGACATCAGCTGTTGTCCATAGACACACACACACACACACACACACACACACACACTACTTCATGTATGCATTTCATCAGTCTTACCATGCACGCTTCCATTAGAGCAGTGTGCATTTCATCTGTTTTATGCTCTTGATCTGCCCCTGCTTCCAAAAGAAACCGCACCATTTCTAGGTGTCCTAAATCAAAAGGGTGTAGGATTATTTAGATGAACTTGATTATCAAAAATACTTTAACATTATAATGGTAATTTAACTTACAATATTAAATTTATAGGAATACTATTAAAGACAACTACAAGTCACCCTCAACTTTCAAATACTAATTAGACAATTCTCTATCCTAGTGCACTCGAAATGCTGCTACTAGAATCCCTGCTGCAAGCAAAGATACCATTATGTCTAACACTCCCTTTTGAAACACTGTATGAGCCTACGCATGCTATATTTTTATTTATCCTATGAAAAAATAAGCTTTCATGAACTAGTAAGCTATATGATAACCATTCAAGCTACTTTGATGAGAAAATGTTTCAAATCTCAGTAACAATTTTTTTTAGCAACAATCTACTTAAATAATGAGAACTTCATGTATAAAGTTATACTTATTGTTGAAAACAACATTTACTTAAACACATACATATATACAGTTTCAAATATACCATATTTCAGTTCAGAAACAAACACCTTATGAGTGGTTAAGAAACAGAAGACCAAAAGAACACTCCTGCTTTATCTGGAGTGAGCTATATTAACTTTTGTGACCAACCAGAATTAGAGGAGATAGTGGAGTCAGGTAAGTTAACAAGGGAGCGTTTGTCTCATCTTGCTTTTGCTACTTTTTCTCTACCTTTCCTCTTCCCTTTGGAATAGCCATATCAATGCTCAATCTTAGCCTGAGTTTTATACCTTCCCTGTCTCCATATTAATCCGTGACCCAGGAAACCTCACCAGAAACAGGAGAGAAAAAGGTTCACGGATCCCAAAAAGTATCAGAGAGGTTCTCCACCAGCTCTGTTCTCTATGGAGCGTCTAATTACAGCCTGGAAGCTCAATGTTTGAAGCTGCTTTGGGAAAGTAGGGTGGGGCTACAAACCAAGAGGAGAGGCAGGAGTAGTCACATGTGGCTTCATCTCAACTATCTCTGGCCAACTGGAACACAGTACAGAAAACACAGCCAGCTCTGGGTTCAAAAGTACTTAAAAGAGAAGAGCCACTCAATCAGTCCGCTTTGAGGCTTAACTCCTTTTGTCACCTCCCTAATTAAAATCAACCTCTGCTTAATTACAAACAGGGCTAGAGAAGTAAGAGATGTCAGCTGTACTCCCCACCTGAAAATCTGTCACTATCAGTCAAAAGCTTTTTTTTTTTTTTTTTTTTTTGAGACAGGGTTTCACCATGCAGTTCAGCCTAGCCTAGAGTTCACTGTGTAGGCCAGGCTGGACTCATACTCTTGGATTACAGGTATACACCAACACACCCAGTTTAAAAGTACTTTAAATAAAGTACAGTTCTTCAAAATTAACTTCAATGTTAGTCATATATGTATATGAACTTTTTCCCTTTTTTTACTTTATCATGTTTTTAATGGAAATTATTTGAAAAGATATCACACAAATAAGGCCAAGACTAGTGGGGAAAGAAAAAGCCAGGATGTGAAATATAAAGATCAAAGTGCTAGCACCTGAATGTGCGTATGTCCTTAGATTTCCTACTTGTAACAGCTTTTTCTTGATAACTGGGTCAAGAATGGACCAGCAATTATAAGAAACACCTGAATGATCTTCTAAACAAAGTTGCATGGCATCTGGGTTTTTATTCCTTATTTTGTTGCTATTTATCTGTCATATATGTGGAGACAGAAATGTTTATGTGGTTGTCTTTAAGAATCTACATATAATATTAGCTGGGTGTCACACCCACACACCTGTAATTAGTAACACTCAAGAAGCTGAGGCAGTAAGATCACAACTTTGTGACCAGGCTGGTAACTTAGTGAGACCAGGTTCAAGATAAACAGGGCTGCGATGTAATTCAGTGGAAGAGCATTACTGGGTGCAAACGCTCCATAACCTTACACCCTATATCATTATTTATTTGCAGCCCACACAGCAGTCTAGTCTGCATAAAGTAGGGTATTTTTCGTAGTATCAGTACTTGCAGGCTGGTATTCAAAATATCATATACTACATTCTGCACTAGACGAAATGTTCCCAACCTGCAAAAGCATCATAAAGCACACTGCAACACTGAAGAAACCGAGACACCAGGGTAATCACTGATAATTTCCTATCATTTTTGATTCGAAATCCAATAATGCTTTTATTTTTGGTTTTAGTCTGTTTTCAATTATTTGATTTCAATATGTATGAAGATATGGACAGCCATTTTGAAGAAAACAAGAGACAATATGGTACCCATTGACTTCTTAGTATCTGGTCTTAAAAAGCCCTTAAGGCTCCCATTCTTGTGTTTTGATTGCTTTTATATTATTTTGATTTGTATTAACTTATTGTGTGTGAAGGTATGGATAACTATTTTGAATAAAACAAAAGACATTGAAGCAGCTATTGTTGATTTCCTGTTGTCTTCTTCTGAAACCCTGTGTTATTTACATTGTTTCACTCTACTCTGCTTTGTGTGTTGTTTTGTTTTATTCTCTTTAAAATAAATAAAGCACAGTGCATATTAAAGTTTCAAATAAAACTAGATTAACAGTAACATGAACTTTAAAATACTTGTATCTAATTACATAATACATACGATTATCATGCTTTAGTATCATTCTAACTTAAAAACCAGAATATATAAAATAATTATAATCTCATTGGTTTAAAATCTTTTTTTCAGGCTAGAGATATAGCTCAGTGGCACAGCTCCTGCCTGGCAAGTGTGAAGCCCTGAATTTAATTCCCAGGACCAAGGGGGAAAAACAAACAACCAACCAAAAAAACCTACCTAAAAACTTTGTTTCAAACAAGTCATATACTATACCTTTATAACAAGCTAATGTCAGGGCACTCTCTTTAAATTCATTGGAATGTGTATTAATGCCAGCCCCGTTCTCTAGCAGCAATCTGGCTACTTCCACATGTCCAGCACTTCCAGCTTCCATGAGAGGTGTGTGACCATTTTCGTTATGGTCCTCAATACTAGCACCTGATTCCAAGAGCACCTTTACCACATCGACATAGCCTCCAGCACAAGCATACGTAAGTGCTGTGTTGCCTATTATAATAAGGAAACACAAAAACATTAACAAAAGACTCTACAACAAAAATCAGCATCTAATTTATATCAAGGAGAAAAATACTGGAAGACTACAACAACAATATTAAATAATAAACAAATATATAATTTTTCCTTACTGTACTTTATCTTTCTCAAATCATCTTATTTTCTCTGTATTTTAAACCAGAATCAAATATATAGAAAATCTGATACACTTATCAAGACTGTACTTGCAGAGCTGAGCAATTCTGCTCTGAAACAAACTTTTCTCTCTCAAATGAGAAAAAGATGTTTAATCAGAAGTTTAATAAGCATTAAAATACTATATAGCGAAAATTAATCATTCACACCTCAACACCATTCCTTTTAATTATGTATTTATTTTCAGTATAAGTTTCAATACAAATTAACTGATCAAAATGATTTCAAGCTTACATATTAAACATAAACTTTAAAATACTTTAAATACTTAAAGATATATATGATTATCATGCTTTAGCTTTTTTTTTTTTTTTTTGAAACTGGGTCTCACTATGTAGTTTAGGCTGGCCTTGAACTCACTATGTAGCCCAGGTTGGTCTTAAACTCACAGCAATTCTCCTGCCTCATCCTCCCGAGTGCCAGGATTATAGGCATATACCACCATGCCTGGCTAGTATCACTTTAATTTAAAAACCAGATTATAATTTCCTTGTGTTTTGATAGTATAAAAATGATCTCTGAGTAAAAATGTTCATGTAGACTTTAAATGTTATTTAAAACATCTAATAAATCTGGCATTCTTACATGAAGTAAATACATAACATATATTTTCAAAAAGTTTTGGAACCTTTACACAAATCTGTCTAGGTTCAAGCTTGAAAACAATAGTTTAACGTTATGAGCCCAGTCTTTTGTTCCATACCCTTCAATTTTCCTTATCTCCCTTCTCACTCTTCCTAGAAGAACAGAAAATCTACGTGTCAGAGGTATAACCCTTCCTGTTCTATTTCCAGAGAGTAGGCCTACTGTCAGTCGTTCATCTACTGTACTCTACGTGAACCTTCAAAGAGCAATAATTGCCCATACAAAGCAAGACAAAGTTCATTTGAAGTATATATAGCCTTTAAATGCAAATATGTAGTGCTTCTAACACATAAGGTAACTGTAAAGGCATCACTAATGATCACTTCCACATGGAACAATTATTACCAAAGGACACTATCACTTAGCAGAAATGAAAAACACAAGTGACCTGTTGAAGACTGTGCATTGACATCGGCTTTATGAGCTAGCAGCAACTTCACAATTTTGACATGTCCTCCATTAGCAGCAGCCATTAAAGGTGTAATATCACCTTTAATTCCCCTATCCTCCACATTTGCATGCATTGCCAACAAGACCTGGTGAAAGAGTAAGAGAGTATCAGAAGATAATTTCATCATGGGGGTAGGGGGTATGGCAGTGCTGGGGACTGAATCCAGAACTTTGAGTAAAAAATATTGTATGTATTTATAGTAACAGATTCAATATAAGCCCACAAAAATTATCTACCAAAACTTAATCTGTTAAACTTCAAAGGGTTTATATTTTCCTCATTAAGGCCAAATCTAAAGAAAAAATAAAGGTTTATTTTGGTAACACAAACCTGCGCAAGTTCATAGTATCCAGCAGAACAAGCTAAACAAAGTAGGCTCTCCCCCTCCTCAGTGTGCTCGTTAACACTGCGTCCTTCAATGAGTAACTTGCGCACAGCATTTACATCTCCTTCTGAACATGCTTCTGCCAAACTGCGGCTGTTGGAGGAAGAATATTTTAATGCAAGACAGAAAAATATAAAAAACTGCACTGTGTAAGCATTGGTAAATATGAATGATTACTTGAATAATCATAACATTTCTTAACAAAACAAAGTCAAAAATGAGTTCACATGATCTAATATCTACTATTAAAGTTACTGATTAAATGATCAATATTCTACAAAGGTTCTTAGTTATGCAACTGAAAGATGAAATATAATTTAAGTGGAGAAATTATGAAATTTTATGTGACATTTTAAAAAAATATAGAGTAAATGAAGCATAGCATGTACTACTTAAGTCAAAGGCCTATTTGAGTCCTTCCATCAAGTAAGATGAGGACATGTAATACTAAGTGAGTAACTGATACCTTTTTTGAATCAAGTATGTACTTATATTTTTTTTTGCAGCAGATGGTACCAGGGAATGATCCCCAAGACTTGTGCATGAGAGGCAAGTGCTGTACCACTGAGCAGTAGCCCTGACACAATGATGACTGAAAGGAAATTCAGGCTACGAAAAGGCAGGATCCAAGTAAAAGCAGACTGGAAAAAGAAAGGAGAATAGCAGACAAATAAATTGAGAGGAAAGTGTTGTCTTTTAAACCTCCCAAAACAATTACTATACACATCCTTTTCAATTCTGGAGGAAAATTCACTCAAAAATTAAATACAGAGCTACTACTGATCTCTTTATTTCAAATATAACTCACTTCTTACTCTTTCATTAGCTGGAAACATGGCCTTGAAACTTTAAAGAGACACTTATGAATCATCTTTTTCTCTGCTTCTGCTACTATCATCAGATTCAAGATTTTTTTTAGCCTAGATTATTGCAATGCTTCCTAACCAGCCACTTCTCATTTCACTTTTGCTCGCCTTCTAAATGCTTTACAAGGCAAAGTTCTACGCTCCTTTTTCTTTTGGTCTTCTGAGACACTGTCTTGCTATGTATTCAGGCTGGTCTTGAACTTACTATGTAATTAAAGCTGGCCTTGAACTCAGATTGATCCTCCTGTGTCAGCCTCCGGAATGATGTGAGACAGAGAAGTGATGCTCTGTCAAAGTTCACTATTCTTAGCTAAGAATCCTCTAATTGCAGTGAAAGCCTCATGAGAGATGCCCAGGGGCAGGGCACTACATCCCTTTACCCTTTTGGACACATCTCTTCCACTTTCCCTTTTTCTTTCCACTCTGGTTGTAGAGCCTTTTTTTCCTATCAATGTGACAGTTGGCGTAACCAAGAAATACATTCTACACAGAATGTTTAAATTTTAAAAATTATTACAGCCAGGGATTTAGCTCAGTGGCATAAGCACCTCCCTGGCAAGTACAAGGTCATGAGTTCAATCCCCGGAACCAAAAAAAAAAAAAAAATTTATTACAGCAAAAAACACCTTGCCATTAACATTCCAAGAATATTCTCCTTTACTTCAAAAACACTCGTTTATCCCATCAGCTCCATGTCTTTCTAACAGAAACTGTTATAAAATTTGATCAGCAAGGGTTTGATCGTAACATACAGTGAGCATTTAATTCATTATAACAAAAGATACACTGCTATTACTTCCCAGGCTCCAATTCTCATCCCACAATTCATGGCACTGTTTTATACTGTAGTAAGATTTTTAAATTTAAACACTCACCATATCTTTTGTTCTCCCCTTGTGAGTTAGTTCCAACCCAAGGTAGCTGATTTTGCTGTCTTTGTGCACAGGTCCTCTCCTACTTACCTCCATCTTTAAGTAAAGACTTCCCTGACTCATCTGTCAAAAACGCAACATGACCTCCAATTCAAATCCTGTACTAGCAGTTCGTACTTTCTTTGTAACTCATAGTCTTTATCAATGTGCAACACTACATATTTCATTGATGTAACTGTATTGTCCTCTTACCTTTAACAAAATGAGAGTCTCAAATTATACTTAATAAGCTTGCCAGTTAGAGAAGGCCTCTGAATTTCCACCTCACAGAACACTGAAAGACTCTAGCTCCTGTTTTACATTTTAAGCAAGTTTAGGACAAATCCTTCTACAATACAACTCTTACATAAGAAGAGCTTTCATCACTTCTCACTTCTTCATGAATATACCCTCTTCTGGTATTTGGACTTCTCATTCAATTACCAAAGCTGTATGGTAGCTTTACAGCATTCACTATCTATTCTAACAGCAATTGAACTCAAGAACTTTGAGCAAAGGGCTTATTCAAACTGGCCACACGGTGCTGTATTAGCTAATATACAATCTGGCACACAGCACTCACTGCACTTCACTATACCATACTGCTCAAGCTTTGTTGAATAAGTGATTGTCACAAACATGCTTTTATTGTTTCAATGTAAAATAAGAGATGTGGGCTGGGGATTTAGCTCAGCAGCATAAGTGTCTGCCTGGCAAGTGCAAGCTAGTCAGTTCGATCCCTGGTACTAAAATAAAAGATGATTTTTATTTCTGTATTCTATTTCCTGCTTGACTAGCTTTAATATATTCTTCAAGGTGTTTTTAACTTACTTTCTCAGGCAAGAATCAGCTGGCATCACATGAAAATAGATCTGGATATTATCATAAAGGAAATCTTTTTATTTTTAAATTTAAACACTTAAATTTAAAGTGCTTAAATGTTATAATTTTTTCTCTACACTTCCCAACATTTCTTTCTCTACCCTCCCCCTCCAATTACATTTCAGTCAACAATGCTCTGCATTAATGATGGCTGGATCTATAAGATTATCTGTTACCCAATAGTTCTGTAGCTTAGTTTGGCAAGTATACCCCGAGTTTCACAAAAATAATCAAGGTAGATGCCTCAACTCGGCACATGCCTATAAACTCAACTACCCCAGGCCAGCCTGGGCATTTCATTGAGACCTTGTCTCAAAATAAAAAAGGGCTGGAAATATAGATCAGTGGTACAACCTTCCTAGATTTCATCTCCAGCATCACAAAGAGAGGGGGAAAAATTTACCTCATTGTTAAGCAAGGCAGAACTATAATAGTCCAATTTTCTAATCCTAAAATAAGTAAAATAGCTTCACTTTAGTTAGAGGGGAAAAAGCCACCACTGACGATTGAAAAAGTAACATAGTGATTCCTTTCTAGTTTTTTCTCTGGTGTTTATATCTAGGTGTGTGTGTGTGTGTGTGTGTAACTATTTCTATATACAAGATGGTGTGATTTTTATTGCTGTATCATCAGAGAACCTTAAAGGAGTCATGAAATATTTCATTAGCCCTTACTAACTCTAATATACTATACACAAGGAATTACACAAGAACTAGAAAACAGTTATGACTGGAATATATTTATTTCTTTGTCACCAATACATAAAAATAAACTTTAAGCAAAAGATCTCCCTTACAACACATACTGGGCTAGGAAGTCAGCTGTGCAGTAAGACATGTACTGGTGCTCTGCCACTTGGCTAGCTGATCTTAAGTTATCCAGCTCTTAGCTTTCAACTATAAAATGAGAAAAAAAAATAAAACCTATGACTTATGTCTTTATGAATATAAATAAGATATCACATGTTAAATGGTTTGTACAGTGTTGGGCACAAAACAAATGCCAAGTAATTATCAGCTATTTTCTTTTTTAAGGAAACAGTTTTCACACTGACCATGGCAAAACAGTACTTACTTGTCCGACTGCCCTGCATTTGCTGTGCTCTCAGCTCTCATTCGAGTAAGCGCAGCAGCAGCTTCATCCAACGCACAGCTAACAGACGACGTTAACCTCCGGAGCACCTCAGGGTCCGCAAAGGCTTTCCCGTCAGCCGTGGATAACTTGCCTATTCCTATGCCATAATTTCCACACCAATACAAATATGCCCAAAAGAAGAAGCAAAGCAAAATTCAAGTTACATAAGTATGTTGACAAATAACCTCCAAATGGTACAGTGATCACACGCATTGTCTGACATCTTTGTGGGAAACAGACTCTTCAATTTTCTAAAATTCCCAGTCCTTTTATGCAGTTCCTAAGTATATGATCTTAATGCCCCTGGTGCCAGAAATGGGTCTTCTGCTTGTACTGGGCCAACCTGGAGCCTTACTTAGATATCTGTCATGTCTTTGAAAGAATCTATGTTCAAAGGCTGCTAAACTGGTAAGATATGAGTCATCAGCTATTTAGCCGCTTTTATCACCATATTCAGAAAAAAGCTGCCCAAAATAAGGACAACACAGAGGAAAGCAGAAAAACAGAGTCCTAAAAATTATTTTTGACTCATTGACGCCAATAGTGTCAGTGCTGTTCCTATACTTCTGATAAACGTCCACAACAAAACCAAAAACTATATAGATATATCTCTATATACTCAAAAGCATATCTAAAAAATCAATTAACAGCAAAAGGGGAAAAAATTACAGGTATAAATAAATGAGAAACCATTTGAATGAAACAATTTGTTACTTTTCAGATCCCTACTACTTTTGAACTCTATTTAAACAGGCTCATCTCTAACCTGTGTTAGTGTAACCTGGGGGTACTTAATCTGAGCTGTCCAACAGTATCACTAGAAGTGCTTCTCAAGAACACAGATGCTAAGCACTTCCACATCTGTAGATCTAATTCAGAAAGTTGGGCCAAGGCAGCCAGATATTTTAAAACTGACTCTGATGTACGGCCAGAAGTACATCTAATGCCATGATGGACATTACTGAATCTTGCTACTCAATATATGATACCCTGGGCAGAAGCACTGCAATCACTTAGGGGCTTATTTAAAAATACAGAATCTTGATGGAGCATTCCTGTCATCCCAGCACTTTGGGAGGCTAAGAAAGAAGAATCACAAATTCCAGCCCCAATTTGAGTACCTTAGGGATACTGTCTCTAAAAAAAAAAAAGGCGGGGGGTGGGAGGAGAGAGATGTAACAGAATGAGAAGGCCCTTGGTTCAGTCCCAAAAACAAAAACAAAAACTACCTCCCACAGAATCTCAGGTCCCAAGATACGATCATCTATGGCCTCCATTTTTAAAATGATACCCAAGTGATTTCATTGCACATTAAAATCTTAAGGGACACTAGCTTTTTAAACAAATTATTTAAGTTAGAGACAGAAAAGACCACTCACTTGGTAATAATAAACATACGCAAATAAATATATTTTATAACAGTAAAAGGAGTACAATACCACGTAAGTTTGTATTTGAAGTTTTATAAACTTTATACAAGCATATACTTGTTTTTCAAAAAAACCTGATATGAATATATTTTATAAAAGCAAAAATAAATCTGACAAGAAGTCTTTCTGATTTTACTATAACAAAATGTTCAGACCAGTTAAATTTCCTATCTGCTTATCAAGTTGGGCAAAGGATAAAAACATTCTTGGTCTGGTGACATCAATAACTTCTGGATAATTTGTGTCACAAATACTAAAAGTCACACTACATTCTAAATTGCTACAGTAATATTAATTTCATGGATCACCTTTAACTAAAGGCTATTATGGCACTACTGGGATCAAGGTCACAGATTTCCATAAGAGAGAATTATTTTCAATTCTTCAGCTATATAACAAATACTTGTCATGATAGTGAAAGGAATCAGAAGAGGAAGAAGAACCAGTTGAAAGCATTCAAGGCTTAAAATGAAAGTTCAAAAACAAAACTCCATGCTAAATTTTAATGAATTTCTCACATATTCACAGATTTTATTAAAGAAAATCAGGAAATAATGATATAGATTGCAAAGTTTCAAATTTATAAGCAGTGATCAAAAATTAATTATGTTAGCCACCTTGGATTACTGTGAACCTTCTGGTCTTACCCAGTTATTAATCAGTATAGATCACAAAGCAGACAAGACCCGATTATTCTTTCCCACTTCTGACATTCAATGAACTAAACAACAGAACTACAGAAAAGGCACATTAAATATCTAGATTTCTGATTTTAAAATAAAGGAGTAAATAATTTTTTCCTTTTTTCTTAGAATAAAAAAGGACTATAATGTAACAGAATCTCCATCTTTGATAGAACCAGAAAATGTTTTAAAATCTAAGTATTTATGAAGACAATAAATGGGTAATGTAACTGACTTAACTCAATAAACTGAGACATGACTACAGTATCAAAGAGAAACCAGGTAGTCAGCCTAAAAGGACTAAAGAATTAGAAGTACCTGATACCAGGATGAGGCTTTGCTGATGTTAACAGGGAGATGGGCTGACTACCTGGTGATTATTCTCTAAAAACACCAAACCAGATATACAGAAGGAAGAGATAAAGGATTAAATAGAAAATGAGGGCTAAGTGAACAAAAACATCTACATATTGAACAATAAAATCCTCACTTCTTACTCTCAGCTCTAGAAGTCTGGCTACCAGGTTTATTATTCATGAGACAAAAAATACTACATGTGTCTTTCAAGACACTGAACACAAATAGAGCAAAGATCAAAACATATTAACATGCTGAGCATAGCCAAAGAAATGAAAAAATCTCATACCCACTCACTGCTAGAAATCCAAAATGTTACCAGCATTAAATGTCCTATACAACTCTTAAGACCATTAATTTCATAGACTTTGCACCCATGATTAAAGCATGACTGACTGACCTAAAGACAGATTATCCTTATGGGCCCAAAACATGAACTCATGAAAGGCAAGAGACTTCTCAGGCTGGTTGGAGACAAGAAAGTCAGAGATTCAAAGAACAAGGACTCTATGTACAACTACTGGCTTTTAGAGGTGGAGTCATGTATCAAGGAATGTGGGCAACTGCAAGGAAATGAGAGCCTGGGATCTCAGTCCTACAACTGCTCAGTGAATTTGGCCACAGCATTAATGAACTTAGAAAGATGAGCAGACAGGCAATTTTAGCCCAGTGAAAGCTTGAGCAAAAAAATACAAGTATCCATACCATGCCCTGATGTCTAATACGTAAAAATTAAGATATAATAAATGAGTATTGCATCACATGGCTATGATTTAAATAAACTGTTCTGCTGTAATGGAAACCAAGACATGCTTTACAATGAAATGCAAAGTCAACAGAACATATATGTAAAGTTCCCAATTTAACTCTTTATGTCACTGTTCTTAACTACCAACAGAATCTAATGATCACTAGCCTCTGACAGAAATCTTAAGTATGAAAAGACAACCAAACGTATTAAAGATGAGATCAAAAAGTACAATTCCTCACAATGAATTTATTAAGTATTGTAAACATATACTAATAAAAAAGGAAAAAGGCAAAAGAAAATACAACACAGAGAGATACAATGGCAAAATCTATAAAGTGGGATAAATGACTTTCTTCAACAAATACATTTTTTTAAAAGGAGAAACTATTATGGTTGAAGACATTTTTAAACACACGAACCTTGTTTGAATGTTGATTCAAACAAATCAACTGAAAAGAAACCTGAAACAATTAGGAACACCTGAACACTGCCTAACAGGTTCTAACAATGTTGGAGAATTTCTACTATTTTTTTCTTTGGATCTGCAATAGTACGTAGGACTCACAATTCCTGGGGGACAAAGAAGTACTTATATAGGTAATAGCACGATACCTAATCAGACTGAAATTCACACCAATGGAGATGTCAGCAGGGTAGTAATGAATAAAGATGAAGCATGTCTTCCCAATCGTGACAGAAGTTCATGTTAGGTAAGAGACATACAGTGGGTTCATTATATTATGCTCTTTATATTTCAGAGGTAAAAATTAGGTAAAAAATGGGAGGAAATAAAAGAGGGAGAGAAGTGAAAGACCTGAAGTGATGAAGAAATTAGAAGGAAGGTTAGTTTATTGGCTAATCTACAAAAAACAAAAGGGGACTAGATAGAGAAACAAGAAATACGAAGCAATTGTTAGTATCCTCTACATAGAAAGGCACTCTATCTGCAAAAGTGTTCTACTGAAATTTATTTTCACATAGCATTTCCAAACATGATTCTGTTTCTTCTGGTCATAGAAAACACCCCCCTCTTCTGCTTGATAGTCTTTTTTTTTTTTTTTAAAGACAATTTATTTGAAGGTGGAGGAAAAGAGAGAGAGAGATGACAGGTAGCTACTCTAGATGAGTAAGGGTCATTCAGAGGTGAAATACTCGACAGCCTTTTTGAAGCATTTGCAGAACAGTATATTCAACCTGAGTTTTCCCTTTTCAGGAGCACTATTTCCTATTCCTCTTTTAATATATTTTCAAGTAATTTTATAATTTCCATTTCTCTCACAAACTTCCCTTGCAATATCAAATTTCTCTACTATTCAATATAAATAGTTTTCTACAGTCAAGGAGATTTCCTTTGCTCTTATTATAGATTTTTTTGTATTTGGTCAAGATCCTTTTAATGATATAGTCCAAAATTTAACTCAGAACAGAAATCAAGTTCATCCACAAATATCTAAAGTATTTTTATGCTGTGTTACATGGTATTTATTTAAAAAGATTACCAATCACCAATGGGTACTTTTTATGCTACAATAACATACATTTATTTACATGCACTGCATGTACAACACATAGCACATCAGGGTTTTGATTTTTTTTTTTAACATAATGATTCTTAAACCATGAGCAATTAATGTTCAGGTACATTTATGTCTATTTTTTGATTTCAGAAAATCTGTGGCCTTTTAAAACAATTGTAGAGATTCAGAGTTATCATCATCTCATATTTAAAGCATATTACATGTAAGACACTCTCTGACTGCATACAGAATCCCTAATTAAAATGCTGTTGCTATGGGGACAATCCAATCAACATTACCAAACAGGATGGATGATGTACTCCACAAGGTTTCAAGATGGAGGCTACACCAAAAAATGGGGGGGAAATGTACCTAGGAAATTACTGTTACTCATGATAGGTTATGTTCTGTGAAGCTGCTGCAAACTCTGACTTTGAAAATACTGAACCACTGTTCTTAAGAGAAATAGAGGTTTAGGCCACTGCAAGCCTCTGTAGAGCGTAGACATATCTGTCACTTCTAGCAACATTTCCAGTCGGGCCTGTGTCTCTGATCTACCCTCTTAAGATCTACACCAGTAGTGAGTAATAAGACAGACTTCTGAGACAGAGGTTAAACATACCTGCCGCTTCCAGCAAAGCCTCTAGTCTGGCCTGTGTCTCTGGATCTACCGTCCTGAGGTCTGCACCATCAGCAGTACCCGACAAGAGCAACTTGGAAGCTGTCTCCAGCATTGGATTTTCCAAATCATCCTGATCCAAAATGAAAGATTCCACCTAGAACATGAATAGGAAAAAAAAAGAAAGAAAAAAAAACAAACAAGAAGAAAAAGAGACAGAGGCAAAAGAGAGAACAGGGAGAGAAAAATGTTTTAACATAATCATCCGTGAACAGGGGATATAACTCAGCAAAGCACGTGCCCGTCAAGTACAAGGTTGTAAATTCAATCCCCAGTACCAAAAAAAACCAAAATAAAACAAACATAATTATCCATGAATAAATACAATGGTAACCCTAAATATATTCTATGGGATGTCCAATTCATCTTTTAACTAAAAGAAGATTGAATCTGTGAAGAATTTATTATTGACCTACAGTCTAATTTTTACATTAAAACCATACATATTCTTTTCATTTTATTGTGGCTATGAACCATCTAGGAGTTTATGAAGATAATGGTTGGGCTACGAAACCTGACTCTGGCATAAGGAGCCTCTCCCTTCTTCAGCCTTTACATCAACAACTTAAATCACTTACTGTCAGGACACTTTGATATACTTATGAAATACAGCACTAAGGACTCCATATAAGGCCATAAGAAATAATATCTATTATTTATTATGCTATTAGAATAACATTAAAAAGCCACAGTCACTAATATCATCACTGATCATCATCACCACTGATTTCATCAGAAACTGCTTTGATTTTTTTTTTTTTTTTTTTTTTTGTGGTACCAGAGACTGAATCTAGGGCCTTGCACATACTATGCAAGATACAATTTCAGCCCAGGAAATGTCTTTACTGCAAAGCTATCATGTGTAGGAAAGTAAGAGTTTCACACTTCTAATTTGTGCTTTTTAGAAATTTTTGTGAGTGCCAGCCATGGGGGCACACACCTGTAATTCTAGCAAGGCTGAACTGGGAGGCTGAAGCAGCAAGATCACTGGGAATTTGAGGCCAGTGTATTCAAAGCCAAAGCCAAAACCAAACAAAAATTGTGGTACTAAGGACTGAGCCCAGGGTCTTCTACAAGTAACGCGTGGACTACATCCTTGGTCTTTTTATATTTTTGAGAAACTGGGAATTGAATCCAGAGTCTTTGAACTGAGTATATCCCCAGACCTTTTTAAATTGTTTAAAATTTCAGACAGGATCTTGCTAAATCACCAAGTTGGCCGGGCTGGACAAACCAGCCTTTCAGAGCTGGGATACTTTGAGACAGGGTCTCAATAAATTACCAGGCTAGTTTCAAACTTACTTTCCTCCCTCATCAGCGTTCTGAGCAGCTGAGATTACAAGCATGTAATCCGACCCCATCTGGCTCTAATTTTTGATTAACTAAAACCTTAAATTTGTTTTGTTTTGTTTTGTAGACAGGGTTTCAACTATGTATTTGAGGCTGACCTTAAACTCAGCCTCCCAAGTGGTGGGATTATAGATAATCACTGCCATAACCGATTTAAGTTTAACTTTATCACCTGCAACAGATACTTTCAATTAAAGTGTGGACTCAGTGAGGCAGGAAGATCTTGCAAGTTCAAAGCTAGCCTGAGCTACACAGTGACTTTATCTCAAAAAAAACTGAAATAAATAGACAGGCTCACATTAATCATTTTTGTGAATGTTTAACAAATACCTAAGTTTGATAACTATGGTTTGCTAGCTGTACTTTGCAGTAAAAATGACATTTCATGGGGAGAAAAACAGGGCTAATTTATATCTCAAAAAAAAAGTATTAGTAATTCTCCAGATATTACATATTTCTTAACACAGCATAAAATACTTATGTGTATTTCTTTTATCATTCTCAGCAATGCTGAAAGGATATACACTTGGAAGTTTTCGCCTCCCAGATACCTGAGACGGTCTCAGGGACTAACAGCATATGTTGAGAAACACTGACTATACACAGCAAATTCAAATCAAGACATTTAAAGAGAGAAAATATACTCCTGACGTGACAGAAAGCTGACATTCCCTATCACAGTGCTACTTACAAAGACATAGAAAAATTCTTTCCTATTTTCTGATAAAAAGTTGTTATTATATAAAACACCATTAACATGTCTGAAATATATTTTACAAACCTAAAGTGCTTTTATCATAATAAAAGTATTTCAAAACCTAAAACAAAAAATCCTGCACATGTCTAGTATCCAGAAGTTCAGTAAGAAGAAAAGCACTTTGAGAAATAAGTTTTTCACTATCAGAATATCAGAACCCTGCATTGTTTCATCTTTTGAAAGTCATATCTAGTAACCATGATGTTTTTTGTTTTGGTTTTGTTTAATTTTGTTTTGGTTTTTCTTGAGACGTCTTTGTGCAGTTTAGGTGGCCTTGAATGCACTACGTAGTCCAGGCTGACCTGGAATTCCCAGCAGTCATACTGCCTCAGTAGCTTAAGTGCTGGGATTACAGGTGTGCGCCACCATGCCTGGCAATCATGCTGTTTTTAAGCAACACATATTTAATACTAAATGAGATTTTGGTATTTCAAAATGCACATGGACATAAAACATTTAGAAAATTGTGTCTATAAATATACTGAAAAAATTGAGAGAATTTTAAATTAGGATTAGTAAATCAAAAACATCTGTTAAGATGTAATGACGATTAAAAAATATACAAGAACTTTTTAAAAATGTAAGTTATTTTCAAGGCAGAAACAAAAGCATGATAAAGAAAGAATTATAACTAGGTAAGTGTTATAGTTTAAGGAAGATTAAAGTGTTATATATTCCAAAGCAGTTCTTTGAGCATGGTTTGTCACAATAAGTTATGATCTGAAATTATAACAGTAAAAAAATAAAATAAAATAAAACTTCCTATTTTGAAATAAAGTCCAAAGTTAAGAGTCTTTCTGAACAAAAAGTTGTTTTGGGGCTGGGGATTTTAGCTCAATGGCAAAAGCATCTGCCTGGCAAGCACAAGGTCGTGAGTTCGATCCCCCATACCAAAAAAAAAAAAAAAAGTTAAAAAAAAAAAACCTCACAAGTTGTTTCAAATGAAATTTCATTTGTTAAAATACCTATAATCATTTCAATCCAGTGAGAGAAGAAAAGACAAAGTGAACAAAGGAAATATAAACACAGATACAACGAACAGATAAAGTTGTACATACTACCTTTTGTTTTGCTTTGCTGTTTTTTGAAAGCCGGGTATTGCTATACATACAGTTCTGGGAGTCCTTGAACTCATTTAGCCTAGGTTGGCCTCAAACTTGAGGGCAAAAAGCCTCAGAGAACAGCACTGTCTGTGTAAGGTTAGTTGCCAAATTAATGGACTAAATCTGACTAAAGGAGACTATACAAGCAGAATGAATAATATTGATCAAAATAACTGATTTATATGAGTATAAGAATACAGAATATGGTACTGGCACAAGATTAAATTTCTTTGTGATCAAACAGAGGATTTACTACAGAAACAGTGTGAAGGTTAAAAGTCAGGTCATAAGAAGATACTAAACTTCAACTAAAAGTAATTTTCTAACATAAAGCTCCCCATGATACATTGTGAAAATTCACTAAGAAAACTGCATTTCAAGGGATACTGAGTGCTCCCAGCAGCACATGTACTAGAAGGATACTGAGTGCAGCAACATTTGCTTTTTTAGACTAAATTTCTCTCCAAAAAAGGTGCTTGATAGGCAAACCAGTGCAGTTGGTTAGGATGAATAACATCTAATGTTCTACAGAATAGAAGGACAACACAGCTGACACTTAGCTGCATATTTCAAAATACCAAGAGAAGACTTCAAATACTCTAACACAACAAAATGGTAAATGTTTGAGGTGAATTTACCAGTTTTTCTGCTTAGATCACTACACATTGTTCATGTACTAAAATATCATACTCTTACCTTATATATGAGTACACTGTCAATAAAAACTGAAAAAATATCTTAAGTTCATTATTCTTACATGCAAAATTTGGTAACTTAAGAAAACTAAATTTATATGACAATTCTATATAAAAAGACTTAAAACAAGAGGGTAGGATAATCAGAATGAAAGTAAATAGGAATAAATGTTACTTCTTCCTTACTGCTGGTTTAACATTAATGAAGAACGAGCTAATTTTAAGGACATACTTAGGACCCAAAGGCCTAGGCGGTATCAATGCTGCAGCTACTTCCTGCATAACCTAAGCAAATCCTACCCATTTCTAGATACTTATTCTGCCTTTTTCCCCCTCATAGATTTACCATAATTATTTTTCTGTGTTCCATGAAAAGAGGGACTTGGTTGGGTTTACTGATATATAATTTTCATGACTCAAGTAACTACTTAATAAAATTTGTAAGGAGAACCAATGAGCGGCCCCCAAGATCTGGTCACGGCCATGTCAGTACCCAGGCGGCTGCACAAAGAAGCAATTCACCTGCCCTCTTGGTAAGCGCCTTCCTCAGGTGTGAGCCAGGAGGAGAACCAGTGAGTGGCCCCTGAGATCCAGCCAGGGCAGAACCTAGGTGGCTGCATAAAGAAGCAATTCACCAGCCCTCTTGGTAAGTGCCTTCCTCCGGCCTGAGCCAGGACGAGACCCAGTAGTGTCTCCTGTGAGCCTACTGGTGTGCGTGGGCTTGGAATCAAACATCCCACCCACCCCCATTAGCAACTGGGGACAGAGGTCTGAGCATCTCTTGGGAGGATGACTGTATGCAATACTGCAAATATGGGGGCTCTCTTCTATCCTCTGTTTGAAAGCAAATGTTGTTTTCAGTTTTGTTTCATTATGATTAATTGCTTTACTCTATTCAATATTCTTTCAATTGATTTTATAATGTTCAGGTTTGATTTTGTTACACCTAATTGACCAGACAACTATTGTGAAGATAGTGAGATATACTATGTTACCTATTACTGTTATCCTAGTAACCTGCTGTGAAGTTCTGTACCAAATTCACTACACTGTCTCAATTGGTTTTGGGGCTGGGGATTTAGCTCAGCGGTTCAAGCACTTGCTTGGTAAGTGCAAGGTCATGAGTTCGATCCCCGGTACCAAAACAACAACTATAAAAACTACAGAATATCAATCACTACTGTTGGGCTGGGGATTTAGCTCAGTGGCATAAGCACCTGCCTTGCAAGCGTGCGGTTGAGTTCAATCCCCAGTACCAATTAAAAAAAAAAAAAATTGGCCTGGGATTTAGCTCAGTGGCTCAAGTGCTTGCTGCTAAGCATGAGGTCATGAGTTCGATCCCCGGTACCAAAAAAAAAAAAAAAAGAAAAAAATCAATTGGTTTTGTTCTGTCTTGTTCTGTTGTATTTCTACTACCTTCAAAATTAAAAAAAAAAATCTGTAAAGGAGTTCAAATTTACCAGCTGATTCTGTGATTCTTCACTTTTAAGAATCTACAAGACTCTAGCGTATCTAGAAACAGGAATAATTGTAATAAATAAAACTAATAGCATACTTTTATAGAGCTAATGGGGATACAGAAAAGTCTTACATTAGCAAGTGGGACAAAACTGCTATCTTTATGACACATAATTATTGCAAATATTCATGACAAAAAGATACATAGTAGTAAATTATGGGAGATACAGTCTTATGAAAATCAACCCTACTATCAATCTTGTTTCTTTAATGACAGAGTGTACAAGTGAGCAATAATATAGGGTAAAAAGTGAAGAAGGCAATGAGAGGATAAAAAGGTATACGACTTCAGAAAGGGAGCAGACAATTCCCTATCTTAGTAGCAGTTTCTCTTCCAACTAGAGCAGCAGGAATGTAACTCAACAGCAAAGTGCATGCCTAGCATGTACAAGGCCCAGGTTTGATGCCCAGCACCAAAAGACAAACATCATTCAATACTGTTATTCCAACTGGAAGATAAATTGGAATAAGCCAAGAGACTAATAAGATATAAACTTACTAAAAAAAAAAAAAAAAAAGTAATCTATGAATTCCAAACCAAATTATGAGAACAGAACTCTCTATCCTGTCACCAGGAAAGGGTTTAGACTAAAACTAAAACAGTTTCCCACTGATACTTAACCCATTTTTATTATACAATTTTTATTTTTTTAAAAAAACCCTCAATTTGAATCACAAATTCTAGATCATGAATGTTGAAAACGATCTGAATAAGAAATGTAAATAGTGTTTTTCTTTCTTTTTGGCAGTGCAAGAAACACAACTAAGGGTCTTATCCATGGTACACAAGCTCTTGACTTCAGAGCCCTTTACTATTTTTTTTAAATGAAATACAGAAAAAACTTTTCCCTCCCTCCCTCCCTCCCTCCCTCCCT